>CAUYPK010066575.1:0-39921 GCA_963574355.1 Loris lydekkerianus | reverse complement strand
GATGTAACCCTGAGAGTTTTCCTGGTCCTGTCAGCTGAAAGTAAATTGCTTCTGATAGTCTTAGTTATAGGTTAGAAAGAGAAAGAAGTAAGTTTCACCTATACCCATTTTAAGATGTACTGTAGGTGTGGCCCCACCCATTACCCTCCCTCCACCCTGAGCCCCCCTTCCCCTTCCTTGGCTCTTTCCTCATAGTCTTGTGCTATAGTTGGGTTATAGTCTTCAAGTGAAAGCTATAATTTAGCTTCATAGTAGGGCTGAGTACATTGGATACTTTTTCTTCCATTCCTGGGAGACTTTGCTAAGAAGAATATGTTCCAGCTCCATCCATGTAAACATGAAAGAGGTAAAGTCTCCATCTTTCTTTAAGGCTGCATAATAATCCATGGTGTTCATGTACCACAGTTTGCTAGTCCATTCGTGGGTCGATGGGCACTTGGGCTTCTTCCATAACTTAGCAATTATGAATTGGGCTTCAATAAACATTCTGGTACAGATGTCTTGGTTATATTGTGATTTTTGATCTTCTGGGTATAAACCTAGTAAAGGAATTATAGGATCGAATGGCAGGTCTATTTTTAGGTCTCTAAGTATTCTCCAAACATCCTTCTAGAAGGAATGTATTAATGTACATTTCCACCAGCAGTGTAGAAGTGTGCCCTTTTCTCCACATCCATGCCAACATCTCTGGTTTTAGGATTTTGTTATGTGGGCTACTCTTACTGGGGTTACGTGATAATCTCAAAGTAGTTTTGATTTGCATTTCTCGGATGATTAAGGATGATGAGCTTTTTTTATGTGTTTGTAGATCATGCGTCTGTCTTCTTTAGAGAAGTTCTCTTCAAGTTCCTTGCCCACCCTGAGATGGGATCACTTGTTCTTTTCTTGCTCATATGTTTGAGTTCTCTGTGGATTCTGGTTATTAGACCTTTATTGGAGGTATAACCTGCAAATATTTTCTCCCATTCTGAGGGCTGTCTGCTTCTTTACTTACTGTGTTCTTGGCTGTGCAGAAGCTTTTCAGTTTGATCAGGTCCCAATAGTGTATTTTTGATATTGCTTCAATTGCCTGGGGAGTCCTCCTCATAAAATATTCACCCAGGCCGATTCCTTCAAGAGTTTTCCCTGTACTTTCTTCAAGTATTTTTATAGTTTCATGTCTTAAGTTTAAATCTTTTATCCAGTGAGAGTCCATCTTAGTTAATGGTGAAAGGTATGGGTCCAGTTTCAATCTTCTACAGGTTTCATACTTTCTTTTTATGGCTACAGTCAGGAGGAATAAACTACCAATCGATAGACTCCAGGTGAGTCCCCAGCCTCGGGGAAGTTCTCCCCTAGGCTCTGAGGAACTGGGATCTACAAGGAGGGTCCTGGCCCCCCGCTGCCTTCGGAGCACGCTGGGGAGGTGCAGCCCAAAGGTGGGTTTACACCTCAGTGACTCAAGTTTCCTGCCACTAAGCACAAGAAGTCACTCATGAGCAGCGTCCCCAAACCACAGGGACAGGATGTGGGCACAAGCCCTTGTATAATTGTTGGCCAGGAGCCAATGAGCATTCATCCCTGTGCAAATACTGGGGCTTTTTTATGTTGTTGTTAACCTTTGAAAACCACAGGCATTAGTCTCTCTTTTTCTTCCCCTTGGCACAAGTCATCTTCTTTTCGCCAACTTGGTGTCTTGTGTGTAAAGAATTTCTGAGGAGCTTTTAAGCCTAAATTTAATACTTTCACCCTCCCCTCTCCTGCCCCACAAAATGCCAGGCAGAGGCAAAGCTGCCTTACAAAATCTCTGCTGGCTCTGCTGGCTTCCGCAGCTTTGTTGGGGCTTTTGATCAGATAGGAAATCAGAGAGCTCTATGAGTAGCCTTAGCCTTTAAGAAAATAAAAGCAATTTCTGGAAATTCCCCCTAAACAATTGTGACCTATTGTTTTCTCACCTCAGAATTAACCCAACACTATGATACATGGATTCAAGTTACATGCCTTTTCTCTGGGAATGTAGATTTTATGTTAGAAGAGCAGTGGGCTGGAAATAGGAACTGGAAGATTTAGTCTATCTCAGTATTTCCAAAAATTCACCCATCTTCTTTTTGAGCAATTTCTTTCTGGTTTTAAGGTCTTTGCTTTATGTTCTATGAAATGAAATCATTGGTGAGATGGTTTCTGTGCCTCAGGGCTCTGTGAATTGATTGGCTTCCTTAGAAGGGCTTCAACAAAGGGACATGAAAATCTGCCTCAAGGCAAAAGTTCTAAAAGTAGTTAACTCATAATTAGCTTCTCTCCTTAGAAGAGGGCCAAAGATTAGGCCCCAATAGAGAATCAATTGATCAAAGTGGGGGGTGCGGTGGGGGCGCAGTGATTTTTGGCAGCTCCCTTGTTGTAAAGGTTAAAGAATCCACCAGTTTGACTCTGTATCCAAATGTCCCACATCCTGGCAGAGGAAACCAAGCAGTCCACAGGACTTTTGGTAGGTTTATTTTGTGGGAGGGGTTTTGGGGGGTAGGAGGGTAGGGGGATTGTTTCTTTGTTTAGTGAAAGAGATGTTAGATAGACTTTATAGTGCTCCATGTTCTCAGTCAAAAGAACTTTCTACACCCATCAGAACTGCCAAAAATGTATCAGAAGACTGAGGAATTTGTCAGTGGAGTTGCTCAAGTAGTTTCTGCAATAACATCTATTGGAGATTTTCTAGTGAAAAGTCCTGAATGAGACAAAACTCAAATAAAGTTGCCAACAGTGATTTCTGTTGTGTGATAATATGCTTTTTACTGTACTTAAAGTCTTTTGTGTCTAATCCTGTTCCCAGCTAAACTTATCATGCCCCCTTGAACAACTTTAGTGGTGCAGTACTCCACATAGGCTAAAGAAAAAACCCAGTATACGTACAGGTCCCCTGGTTTGTGACTATTCGTTCAGCTTAAGGACAAAGAGCTGAAGTAAGAGCACCAAGTGTCAAATGAGAAAGCCATAGGCGGTAGGTCCACAATGACCAAGAAGCAATTTCTGTAAGGAACTGAATTCAGTTCTCTTGGACATTGTCCTGTTTTCTGTTGCAAAAGTCATATCACTCTACAGGTAGGTATTTAATGCTTAGTATTTAATAAAGCATTTTATACAGTCTACACAAGATCTTTATGGAATAAGTATATTATCATTGTACGTCTCTATTTTGCAGATAAGGAAAGTAAACTTTAGGACAGTTAAAGTAATTTTTCAGGATCTCACAAGATTGATTCAACTCTTTCCAAAGAAAAAAGGGATCAAATGATCTACTCATTAAAAAATTTATTTGGGGGACTCATAAAGTCATTGGCCTTGAAAGGTTATACCAATCATTTTACAAAATGTGATAATATAGCAATTCCTTAAACAATCTCCACTTTATCTAGTCCGTCCTTGATCATGTCAAGGGATGATAGGCTCACTATTTTAAGAAGCAACCTGTTGCATTATTGAACATTTATAGCTGTAGGAAGTTCTTCCTTATTTTGAACTGCTATTCAGATTTCTGAATCCTCTAAACCTCTGGTCGCAATCCTGCTTTCCAGATCCCCTTTGTCAGTAAAGAGAATACCCCATGTGACAGTCTGTATGGCATGTGGACAGTTCTCTGTCATCACTCAGTTTAGTCTTCTCCCTGAAAATCAGCTTTGGTTCCAGTAAATGCCTATCCTGTTGTTATAGACTAGATGTCAGGGCTAAGAAACACCACCTCCTCCCAACCCTTCTGAGTTGCTTCCATTGATGAGGCTATACTGTGTCCTTTAGAATGTCATTTGAGAATAGTCTGGCTTAGGTTCCTGTGGACAAATGTGCAGAGAGAAGTCAATTGCCAGTCTGATCCTTAAATGGTAACTCAAAAGCATATGGTGGACATTTCGGAGGCTTTTGCCAATAAATACCACTATCTTGAGGCAAATGGGGATTTAAGGGCAGCAGAATTATAATGATTTGCCAATTGTGCCTGCTTCAGAACCACTGCCAAGATAATCCAATGACTTTTCATTTCCACTACTGTTGACAGGACAGCTAAGGATTTCAACATTTCCTTTTACAGTCTGAATAGAAAGTTCCCTGCCTTAAGGACTATAACAATATTTGCCATTAAGGGCAGGAGGAGGCTGCAATAAAGGGGAAAGAGAAGAAATGAAAGAATTATTAATGGAAGTAAACAAAGACAAACTAAAACGAGTGTGATTCAAGGTTTGAGTTGTGAATGCCTGCATCAAATTAATGTTCGCAAATATATTAGAAGACAAATCTTCAAAATTGAGGAAGCAAGGTTTTCAAAGAAAAGACTTTAAGAATAAACTGCCCATAGGCCAAAGAAAGAAAAAAATGACTTGAATTTTAAGCTTTAGTATGAACTGAGGTGTCTCAACTTTGGATCTTAGAAAAAATAAGAAGCTTATTGTAATAATGTCTATGGTGTTCAACAAACAACACTTGTTTGCTGATTAAATTTAAATAAAATGTGGTTTTAAAATGAAACAGAAAAGAAACTTGAAGAGATGTAGACGACATAATCTCCTGGGTTGTTCAAAATTAGACCTAAATCAGAAAGAAGCAAAGAAGAAATGAGAGGGGGGTTTTTTTGTTTGTTTTGGGGGGGGTTTTTTGCAGTTTTTTGCCGGAGCTGGGTTTGAACCCACCACCTCTGACATATAGGGCTGGTGCCCTAGTCCTTTGAGCCACAGGCACTGCCCAAGAAATGAGAGTTTTTAAACATGGTCCAGAAAACCCTCTGAGATCTATGGATTCCACATGAGGCACCACTGAAGTCTGAAATGGAGGCAGCCAGTGGCATGACCAGCTCCACTTCAACCACAGTGGTCCTACTTTTACCTGGTTTAAGTATTAGGCTTCTTAAAAACAGCTCTTTAGAAGGAAAGGATCTGCTCTTGAAAAAAATGCTTAAACAAAAAAAATACCAAAAGGAAATGAGCTATTGAAAGTTCTTGATCAAGGAACTGATATATTCAAATTTTCTTTGAGAATCTGGAAACCAAGTACAGAATAGATTAAAAATGAATCAGATTTGGAATAGAGTTTCCAATTAAAAGGCTGCAGTAATAATTAGATAAGCAGAATTAAAAACTCAATCTAAGAATACACTATAAGAATGGGAGGGAGAAAGAAGATATTAATAATATTGAAATTAAAAAATGAACTTTAATTTTTAACATTTGGGCATTGGGGTACAATGCTAAGCCATGCATAGATATGGCACTTCATAGGATATGTTTATTTGGCAAAGAATTTAAAACATCAAAACTGATAGATTTTAGGGATGGATAACTGGAAACATAACAACACCACAGAAAAATCCTAGATTTTGAAGATGCTGAATGTGAGGGGCCATTGGAACATTAATATGTAGATGATTGGCAGACGGAAATGAAAAACTGAATCTTGAAATAAATATTGAGGAGGATGGGGATACAGATTTGGAAATCATTCCCATTAAAATGGTAGCTGAAGTAATAGAGATGATGAGGCCCCAGTGAAAAATAAATCAGTATCAGAGGGCATTTAGAGAACCAGAGGAATATGAACCCAGAGCACCTTCTCCAAGGTTATAATCAGGCACTCATTTGATAATATATTTGATGGGCTTAGCAGTATTTATTTTCTAGAATTAAGGAAATTTAATTATTCTTCTTTGAGTTCCAAAGTGTGGATCTCTCATTCCACTTAAGCTTTTAGATTTCCTGAAATATTAGATATTCAAAATAATGCAGTGTTATTTAAAGGTAATTAATTGTTTCAGGAAAAAAATATGGTGGGCTGAATTGCAATACAACTTTGTGGAGGCTGTACATATGGTACCAACAAAGAGTCTCAAAAGCCAATACTTCCACGGGCAAGGGAGTAGCCAAGCTTGTTGCGGTTTCCGA
This sequence comes from Loris lydekkerianus, assembly GCA_963574355.1. NCBI lineage: Eukaryota > Metazoa > Chordata > Mammalia > Primates > Lorisidae > Loris > Loris lydekkerianus. Next base: position 34,027 of record CAUYPK010066575.1, on the reverse strand, counting down.
TGAATGACATCAGCCCGGCGTAGGTCTCAATCAAAATGGGTTCAGTTAACACCGTCAGCCTCTTCCCTTTTCCAGATCCGGGGGAATCCTTGCAAGCATTCTGGATAGCTGGAACAAGTTTAGATGTGAACCCAGACAGCTAAGGAAGAAAAGGAGAAGGTATAGAGTTAATGAGGCAGAGTAGGTCCAGAGACACCATTGCCCCTTCCCCAGCCAGTCCTCACAAAGCCTGACCACTCTTCTGGAGCTGCAGTGATTCTTACTTTTTAAATATAGAGTGTTAAATTTAACTCTATTAAGTTCACACAGTTAATAATCATGTTTAACTCTACTGAAATGAGCTTTCCTCAGGCCAAATTTTGCTTCTTAATATAAAAAACAACATGTAACTTTTCAGTTCATTAAATTTACCAAGAGCCATTTTAGTTTTAGCTGCTTTAATTTTTGTGTGTGAAAGATTTCCATCAGTATGAGTACTCTAAAGTGATTCTCTGTTCACTAACAGATGAAAAGGCACCTAAAATCATTCACAAAATATTGATAAACTGTCTCATAGGCCATATTCTGCTATGTTCTAAGTGCTTCAACAGACAGCCAAAACCCTGCTCTCCTGGAGTCTACATTCTTATGATAAGAGACCAAACGGAAAAACAAACAGATACATGTGCATTTCAACGGTGATACATTCTAGGAGAAAAATAAAATGTGGGTGGTAAAGACATAAAATGTGATTGATGTGAGGATTACTTCACATATCACGTTCAAGGCAAGTCTTTCTGATGAGGTAAAACTTGAACTGGAACCCAAATGATAAAAAACAGGGAGGCATGTGGAGAAAGTGTTCCAGGCAGGAAAACAACGGCACCTGCAAAAGCTGTGAGGGAAGGATAAGTTTAGTTTATTCAAGGAGCCCCCAAAAGGCTCCTGCAACTGGACTATAGAGATCAGAAGGGGAGGCTGGAGCACTGGGCACAAAGACTCAGTGTGGCCATATTAAGGACTTTGGATTTTAAAGTGACTTTAAGAAGAGGTTCAATTGGTGTATGATTTTTATTTTTATTTATATATATATATTTTGAGACAAAGTCTCACTATGCCGCCCTCAGTAGAGTGCTGTAGTGTCACAGCTCACAGCAACCTCAAACTCTTGGGCTTAAGCGATTCTCTTGCCTCAGCCTCCCAAGTAGCTGGGACTACAGGCGCCCACCACAATGCCTGGTTATTTTTTGTTGCAGTTTTCATCGTTGTTTAGCTGGCCCAGGCCAGGTTCAAATCTGCCAGTCTCATTGTACATGGCTGGTGCCGTAACCACTGTGCTATGGGCGCAGAGCCTGATTTTTATTTTTTTTTAAATAATCTTAGGTGATTCATAGAGTCAAAAATAGAATGCTGTTAAGGTCCAGAAGCAGGGGGGCAAGAGGAGTTTGCGAATCACTTCAAGAGTCCAGGCAAGAGATGATGGTGGCATGAACCAAGGTGGCGGTGGAGATTTGGAGAGAGGGAGGGACAGAGCCACAGAACTGGCTGATATATTTGCATTCGGGGGTAAAGAGAAGAGAGAAATGGAAGACGACCCCCAGATTTTTGACTGGAGCACCTGGGTAGATAGTGACATTGTAATGGAATTGGGAAAGCCTAAGAGAGGTAGAAGTTGGAAAGTGTGAGGTACAGAAATTAATAATTACATTTTTGATGTATGGTTTGAGTTATCTAACCAAGTAGGGCTTTTACAGATTTTCAGTAGACAACTGAACCAGGTGCATAAAGGAATATACAGATGAAAAGTTGATGTCTGTAGTGAAAATTTTCATAATAGTAATCATATTCAGAAGTCAAGAATGATAATTATAAAGTGAAGCTAATAACCTAAAATGATATGATATAGGACAGGGAGTAAAAATCAGTAAATTCTAAAAACTCTTGTTGTACAAGATTCCAGGCATTGTAAGCAATGTAGAGGGGATATAATAAGTAAATCGAGGGTCTAAGTCTTAGAGAATTTTCCAGTGTCAAATAATCAGTAAACAGCAGAGCAAGGGCCTAGACCCAGGTCGCTTGACTTCACTCCTAAAGTTCTCTCTTGTATGAGATACTGCTGTTATGAGCAGTAGTATAAAATTATAATATTTAGTAAATTTAGCATTAAATTTTAATATTTAGGAAAGGATTCATGTTCCTCATTTGCAAAAGGGATAGGTAAATATTGTACTCATTATTGTACTGGATTTTCAAATTCTTTTCCCTAGAACACTGTATTTCTTCATAGGTTAGGTGACCACATATACTTTATCATCTGAGTCTGGATTCTTTTGAAAAGCTAGAAAGTGTTTCTGTGAATTATGTTCAAACAACAGATTTCTGAGGGTTTGGGGAGAGGATGTGGACACAGGGCAAAAGCTAAGCAGGTGACCTTTTTCAGTTCTTCCAATCATATCAGTCAGAGTGACTCTATTTGTCAGTTTTATATATTTGAGTTCCATGTAAGATTTCATTTTTAAAAGGCTTTTTAAATGAAAATCACTAGAATAAAGCTGCCTAGGAACCTATGATTTAATCCACAAAGATCTACTGTGCTTTCTCTCCTACCCATCTTTCAAAAGCAAGCTCAAATCCTTTCTCTTCCACAATGCCTACCCACACTAAAGGTAAAAAATGATTTTTTTCTTCTATTACATTTCACTTATACTTCACTCAAATATTTCATCCAGTTTTCTAAGAAGTAGAGTCACAAGTGTGGGTATCCATGCAACTAATTCAAGATTTCTCCCTCCTGGGACTATTGCTGTTTGGGGTCAGATAATTCTGGGCTATGGGGGGAAAATGCCCTCTGCATTTCAGGATCTTGTACTTCCTTCTTAACATCTACCCACCAGATACCAGTAGGGCTTCAGCCCAGGTGAGACAACCAAAATATTTCATTGGGATATCGCCAAATGTCCCCCAGCACAAGAAATCACCCCCTCTTAAAAGGCTAAACTGAATATAGTATAGCATGATGTAGAAGTGTGTGGGGACCAGAAAGATCTGGTCTTAAGTTACAACTATGGCATTAACTAGTTGTGTGATTTTGCACAAGCTAACCAACCTCTGAATTTCATAGTTCTCCTTTCCATCAAATAGAGTTACGAATAGCATCAAACTTACACAGTAATTGTAAAGATTAAGTAAAATAAAGGGTTTGTATATATGCTGCCTGTGCACCTGTGTGCTCATACATTACATGAAGGGTTAGGAGAATGGAATGAGATGAGGCTGGAATTTAAAGTCATATTGCAAAGGCAATAAAAGAAGCTTGTTGCCAATAATCAATGTGCACTAACTGTTTTTACCACCATGTCCTCCTCCTCATCCCCATCATCAAACCACGATCTCCTGAAAGCCAGAGTGTAATTCATCTCAACATTTCCATTGCCAACACTCTCTGGATTATCAGGATGCCTTTTCATAGATCCCATAAGTGTTTGTCAAATTGGATTATTGAAGGCTTCCTCAGTCCTCATCATAAGCTTCATTTCATAAGAATCCTCTGTGGTCTCAGAATCAAAGTACTGGAAAGAAAAACTTGACACTATTTCATACTCACTGAACTTGGCATTTCATTAGAATCAGATGCACTTCGTTTCCAGTCATTTCTGGGAGCTCTTTCAAAGAGGGGGGAGCTAAGTTTATGGAGAGACAAGAAGTGCATTGAAGGAGAGGCAGACAAAAGGCCAAGTCCCCAAGCTGCCTCTTGAGCATTTCAAGCACCTGAATTCAATCTGTGTGACAGAAATGCTGTGTCATCTGATATGAATGCCACCAACCACATACTTTTCTCTAAAAGCTTTTATACACCCACCTCTGGCTTCCTCTTTTATTCCAGTCTCAAAAAAGGAAGGGTCAGGTTTTAACAACTCCAGTTACACAGAGGATGTGTGCCGTTCGGGTAAAGTATAGCTGTGCAGGGGTGGGGGCAGCAGGAGCCTGGCATTCTTCTTGACTTTAGAACAATTGTTTACCAGCTGGGTGCCTGGGCCACAGGCTTGCTTCAGGTGCTGTCTGCCAGAAGTTCACTGCCTAGAGTCTCAGTTTTCTTTAGGTACAATCATCACTTGCTTCCTGTTTACACTGGGTAAAGAGACCAGGTTTCATGCCTGTAGGCCCACATTCCTCCACAGAGCAGGTTTTCCAATGCCTTGGGCTATAGTTTCAGCCTCCCCATGTGGGGAGGGAAGCATCCTGGCATGAAGAGCAAGCCCATTCAATAGCCAACCCTGGAAACCATTTGGGAAGTTGCACTGCTTCATAGATGGTCTATACCATCCCTGTACATTGTATCTGGATCTGTCTTTATAGAGACCCCATGACTGGCTAAATTCAAGCATATACAGAAAAATAAAAGGATGAGGCAAAGTGTCTTTTTCCCCTACATTAGAGAGGTTTCTGCACTTCTTCACCCTGTTCTGTTTTTGCCCACAAGTGCGCGCGCACGCGCGCACACACACACACACTTGAAATTTCATCTAAACTGAATTAGTCTTTACCCAAGAACATTTCACATACCTTTATAATTTGCAGCTTTTAATTATGTTTCCTTTACTTAAAATGCCTTCTCTCACCTTCTTTGACACTTAAATAACCCACACCTTAAACTTTACATCAAATGTCATCACCTCTTAACTTTTGGATTTATCTGTTTCTTCCCATAACCCCCTGTGAATCTCTCGATTAAGAGTCATAGCCCATTCTATTGTAATTTGTTAATTACATTTCTGCCTTCTCTTCCCTCTACACCATAAATGTCTGAAGGGCAAAATCTGTTTTATTCTTTTTGGGAGTCCAGGTTACCAGCACATGGCTCATTCTGTAGTAATCAATGCAGGTTAGGTACTTGATGAATATTTGTTAACATGTTGTGAAAGGAAACCAGCGGGCTCAGTTTATAAAGTTGAACTTCCTTCCTAAAACAGTTTCACTTTCATGATTCCCTCAAAAGTAAGGGTAAACACGCCAGAAAGAATAAACATGGTTGGTCTGTTAATCCATCAGTCCACTCACTATCATTCACTAGCTCTGGGCTCAGTGAGCCGGTCCTTCCTAGTAGCACTCTCCACATACCCCAGAAGGCCAGAAAAGCGATGGTTAGAAAAGATAAGGCTACAAGTGGTAAATACAAAGTGGATGAAAAATGGAGAATAAGTAAGCCAAGTTGCAATGTATAATATATTAAAGCATATCATATCAGTTAATGTGAATGTACACACAGTGCCTCTCTCTCTCTCCCTCTCTCTTTCTCTCATATACACAATACCCATTTCCCTGAATATTAGCAAACTTTGGGAGTGGACATAGAACTGCTATTGTATGTCCTTAATCAATTCATTTAATCCCTCTAAGTAAAGGATCTCATTTTAAAAACAAACATAGCTATCCTAATTTTACAGGGCTTTTGCTAGTTGAATTACATGAAAATATCATTTAAACTGTAGTCAACAAATATAAAATGCAATTATATAATAGTATGTGAGATTCTTTTTAAGTTCTGTAATTTTAAAATCAATGCCCCCCCCCAAAAAATGACTATTTTCTGTTTTCATAGTTATTTGATATTAGTAACACAAAGTATGTGCGTGAACAGATTGGAAAACCTTCATGAGATGGGGAGATAAACAAGACTGTCTGGGAAGAGGCCATTTAACCACCATATCTGCAAGATGTGGATGTGGTAGAGAGTTAATGAGAGAGATAAAAAGAAAAATAATATATTTTGTATTAACAATATAGTATAGCGTTGTATAAATTTAACCCTGATTTTACAGATCAATGTTAAGAGACTTAGAGAAAGTACAACTTTAAATTTGAATTCAATTATTCCCATAAATGCCCCTTCCGAGGGTACCTTCCTCACCAACCAGCTCCATCGCTCTCAGCTATGACCCGGTGGTGACTGGTCTGAACATATGCCACCACTTCAGCGTTCTCTAGTGAGCTTCAGATCCAAACTGCTACTGACAGAACTAACTCAGCCCCACATTATGTGGATGTTTCAAGCTCAGCACTTCCTAAACTGAATCCCCAAAACTACAACTCTGCCAGTTTTCTCCAAATGAACAGAACCATTCACTTAAGCCAGAAAAGCCGTCATCTCTGACCTCCTTGTGTCACCTTCTGTACTTGGTCAGTTAGCTCCTTCCACTAGTTCTCTATTTTGAATAACTCAAAATCTCTTCGTGTTCTCTTCCTTCTTACTGCTTCTAACTTAGTTTAGGCCTGTGTCATTCAACCTTTTGTATCTCATGGTGCACTTGAACCTATAGTTAAACTTCCACGGCACACCCAAATTACATCTATCCAAAAAAAGAGTATATATATATATGTATATATATACGTACAGTGCTTTGAACTTCTTTTGGAAATAATTTATTGATCTTTAAAAGTTTTTACCACGCACCTAACATCCTGTCATGGAACACCAGTATGCCGTGGCACACTAGTTGAAATCACTGGATCAGGCTCTTAATTGTCTGAGCCATTAAAATTACACTAAGACCTATTTAAAACTTCCAGCTAAAACCAAACTTCTCTTTCTCTAAGGATCTCTATATACCTTCATGTACCTCCTTTTCACTTGATCCAAACTTCTTTTTTAGCAAGTTAGTACTAATTTAAACATCTTTGCATTTTTATCTGTCTCTTCTTTTAAGCAATGCCTTATATAGGGCAAGAATCCTGTCTCATTTCTGGGTTTTATTTTTTTGTTTTTTGTTTTTTTTGTAGAGACAGAGTCTCACTTTATCGCCCTTGGTAGAGTGCCGTGGCGTCACAGCTCACAGCAACCTCCAGCTCCTGGGCTTAGGCGATTCTCTTGCCTCAGCCTCCTGAGTAGCTGGGACTATAGGCGCCTGCCACACCGCCCAGCTATTTTTTTGTTGCAGTTTGGCCGGGGCTGGGTTTGAACCCACCACCCTCGGCATGTGGGGCCGGCGCCCTAGCCGCTAAGCCACAGGCGCCACCCCCTCATTTCTGTTTGTCTCCTTAACAACAATCATAATACCTGCACTTTGTTGGTGTCAGAAAACCTTTTCTGAATAAAGAGGGTCCAGGTGTTTTAGAAGAGAATATTCTGGATAAGCATAAGTTTGAATGTTTTAATGTATTTTTATAAATAATAAGTTCTTCCTTTAGGTTGCCAAAAAATGGAAAATTTTAACTATGTAACTCAGGTCTACATTATTCTCACCGCTGCACCCTAATTGGTTTGTTAAACTGAATTAAATTGCCTCAGATATTTGATTTAGACATTTTCTCCTTACTCCTCCACTTTTTCCTATTTCATTTATAAGAAAGATGGAAAAACCAGTTGATAACACCCTTTTAAAATCTTATGTGATGCCAAAATATTCACATTAAAAGGACTTTAGATCCCCCAAATTATCTCTCTTCTCATTTATTCTTTTACAGTCAGGTAACTGGGTCTTAATCAAAGCCAATCTTGGAAAACGTCCTAAACACAAATAATATTGTGACATAAAAACCAACAACAAAAGAGAAACTAAGACTCAAGGAACAGGATCAAAGGACTCATCATCTCACATTCCAGATGGAGATCATTTGTTTTCCTAGAGAGCTGAGACTTGGGGTGGCCTTTGAATAAATAATAGCCTGGCAAATGAAAGTGCCAGACTATTATCAGGAAGGAAAAAAAAAAGAGTTTAGATAATAATTTAAGGAGAAAATCCTTCCATAAGTATACCTAATAGATCCAAAAAGTAGCTTCATTAACTAAAAACCAACCAACCAACCAACATCCACCATGATCATGTTGTATGTGCACAAGCCTCACACCTGCTATCGGTACTTACAGTAAGAACTATCTGAACTTAATTTTCCTTTTGTCTTTGCCCAATAAGAAAGACAGGGAAAAGTTTAATACCCGAGCCCACTAACTACATCCACAGGTATTTGGGGGAATCATTATTTCATACCCCTTCTGATATTTACTTTTCTTATTCCTTTTTAAATTATTTCATTGTATTTACATTCAGTGGAATGAGAAAGCACTATTGGGTATTGGGATGACACCATAGCATTTCTCTGCAGTTCACAGTATTTGTTCTTTCACTCCTGACCCTGAACTTCTCCCAGCAAAGGATATTCAGAGAATAAGTATCTAATACACCAGATATAAGGAATAAGAGGCAAGTTGGCCTGGGAAGTGATAGCTGTAATAAATACGTCAGTCTGCATTTTTTTTTTTTTACTTACTATAAAGTATAATATGTATAGATTCAAAAAATATATTATTCTAATAGTTAAAACTAGATTTCCTTTAATAGAGAGCAATAAAAAATACATTGTTAAGCTCATTGACTTGGATTAACAGGTGTTAAAAAAAGAAATATAAACTCTCCGTTGGTAATAATAAGAAGAAAAGGATTATAGGGAAGGGCAAGAGCAGGAAAGAGAAGATCATGGAACAATGTGTCAGAGTATTATTGCTAATAAGAATTCTCATAAGCAGGGAAGTCTGATATTGCATTTGAAATTAGGGGCATGAACACGAGTCCAAAGCCCACCCTTCCTCCCTGAAGCTCTTCCGGAGTCCACTCTCACAAAAACGCCTTTGTGTGAGTATTGTTTGTTGTTCTTATTGGTTTTCATTTTGTTTTGTTGGCTTTCGGTGGTAAGATCAGGCTAGGGGCTGATGTTGATGCTTGGGTTAAGAAATTGTGAAACAGGAATATAACACAAAGAGCAATATGATCCATATATTGAACTAATTTTATGCCAAAAATAGGTTAGAGCCAGAGGTAAACCATGACACCATAAGCCTCTGAAAACATTTGCATACATCTTTAGAAGACCACTGATTTTTTTCCTGGGAGTAGAATGTATTTCAAGCCAACTTCACCTACATATTGGAGTTGGGGGGAATGAAAACCTCACTTAGCCTTGAATCACATATATGTTGCCTCAAATCCTTTTTAAAATTAGCAGGGGAGGGCAGCACCTGTGGCTCAAGGAGTAAGGTGCCAGGCCCCATATATCAGGGGTGGCGGGTTCAAGCCCAGCCCCAGCAAAAACTGAAAAAAAAATAAATAAAATAAAATAAAATGAGCAGGGGACCTGCTAATTTGAGATATTTGTTTTCACATACACACATACCCTCCACAAACAAATGTATATATTAATACATACATGCATGAATGGCTGTGTTTAAAATATCCCAAGAAATGTATGTATACTCATCAACCACAAAAGGACTTTAGATGCAGATTGCCAAGTTTTGAATTTACAGCAAATGAAAAGGTGTAATGTTCTGAAATGAATTACTGATAAGATAAACATAAAAAGGACAGAGAAGGTAAGAATTTCTGGCCTATCAGCATACACTAATTTACATATCTGCTTTTGTTGAAAATAGGAAGTTTGATTTTCCTCAGCATTTTCAGCTCTGACAGTTTTCCCAACTGACTCCCTTGGGTGCCTTTGCTTTGCTTAAAATACCTGGGGGAGATGAGAGGATAGAGGAGAGAATAGAGGAAGACTGTCCTTGCCACCAACGAGTGGGTTTAAAATCTACTTGAGGAGATGAGATTTAAAGACATAAAGATATTTGTAATTGCTTTATGCATCATGAAATAATCATACACATCATTTAATCTTATGAAAGTCCAGAGAGGGTGGGAGGAAGAGCAGTGTTCATTATTTCCATTTTAGAAGTAAGACCAAGGCCCAGGCAGAGAAGCCACTTATCAAGCATGACCCCGGATGGAGCCGTATTTGACTGTACTTTGTACTATTCCACATTTTTTTCTTGAATAAAATAATAAGAATTTGATTAAATATGGAAAAGTCTACACACCCTATAGGCAAGCAAAAAACAAAATTAGGAAGAAAAAAGAAGTATGTTATGTATAAAATTAAATATAATGAATATTTACATTAAAAAGTTCTATAGGTTCGGCACTAGCCACATACAGCGAGGGTGGCAGATTCAAACCCAGCCCCGGCCAGCTAAACAACTGCAACAAAAAAATAGCTGGGTGTTACAGTGGGCACCTGTAGTTCCAGCTACTTGGGAGGCTGAGGCAAGAGAATTGCTTAAGCCCAACAGTTTGAGGTTGCTGTGAGCTGTGATGCCAAGGTACTCTACTGAGGTGGACATGGTGAGACTCTGTCTCAAAAAAAAAAAAAAAGTTCTATAAATCTATGAAAGTTTTTATCTACATAAATCCCAGGTTGTATTTTTTTTTAAACATTACATGTTCTGAAACTCCACCAACTACTTGGTTCCACCAACAAAGATAATTTAAGAGCAATGCCCAAGCTTTCTCCTACCTTGCAAATTTTGAGAAACTTCTCACTGATGTATTTCATAGGGTGCTCAGTGAAGGTAGCATAAGGAACCTCAGTGGACCACGGATTCCAGCGAGACAAGATGGACTGCTCCTCTGGACAGCCCCAGTAGATTCTAAGGCCCTCTCCTTGTCTCCTAAAAGGAAGGAGTCTTCCATTAGATTAAAACAAAAACAAAATGGTAACAAAAGAAATGTAAGAATACTTTAGTCAGCCTTTACATTGCTGCCAAATTAAGTGCTTATCTTCCACCAAGTTAAATTGTTCAAGGAAATTTAGGGGGTGAGAAGAAAAGGATTTATTTGGTTTCAAACATAATGAGTTCAAGGTCTTTTTGAGAATTCTATATGGAAAAATTTAGTTGGAAACGTGAATCTGATACTCCGAACAGTAGCAAGAACTAGAAATATAAATAGTGAACTCACCAATGTTTTTATGATAAGAGTTAAAAGAGAAAGAAAGAATGTGTCAGGGCCAGGAATTAAAACAGCCGATGTGGAAGACAGTTTTAAGGAGAAAGGAGAGGACCTCATAACACAAAGCAGTGAACACAAGCAACTGACCAAGAAAAGACATGGGACTTCCCAAATAAGATCTTTTAAGAGGGCTCGGTGCCTGTAGCTCAGTGGTTTGGGCACGGGCCATATATACTGGGGCTGGAGGGTTCAAGCCCAGCCTGGGGCCTGCCAACAACAATGACAACTACAACAACAACAACAACAAAATGGCTGGGCATTGTGGCAGGTGCCTGTAGTCCCAGCTACTTGAGAGTCTGAGACAAAAGAATCACTTAAGCCCAAGAGTTTGAAGTTGCTGTGAACTGTGATGCCACAGCACTCTCCGGAGGGCATAGTGAGACTATGTCTCAAAAAAAAAGAAGATCTTTTGAAGAGGTGGGGACCAATTCAAAATGCCCTGTAACCTCAGTTTCTGTATCTCCTGGTCCTCTACTCTCTGCACACTTTCCATACAGTGAAATTGTCATAAGGAACATGTCAAAACTTGCAGGAGACTGTGCTTGCCCCTTCCCACTAAATTCACAGCCCTCATCCACAGTCAGTGGGATGAAGCCACCATCTGGCATGGCCAAGGCCTGATGACTTAATAAACCCACATGGAGAGCAAGAGAAAGTCAGTTTAGGAGGAGAAGAAGAGAAGTTGTGGCAGAGGAACGTGAAACATTGAATAACAAAACTCATTTCTGTGGCCTGTTCTTTTGCACGTGTCCATCAGAATATGGTTTGTGGTTTTAGACCTCTCTGAATGCAAAGAGATGCCTGGAGGTTAAGACAAGCTCAGGTGCCTTGCATTCAATAAGCTTTAAAACTAAGTTGTCTGTAATTCTAAACAGTCCCATGGAACAGTGTGGAGATCTCATTTCTTCTAGAAATTAAACCCTGGGATTTCTAGAATGAAAAAGGGGAGCTTAATTGTGGTGCCTTCAGAAAGCTGTCACTTCCTGTATTAAGGAAGGATTCCTTTGGGAATGCTATTGTGGTTTCTGAATGTTTATCCATGTGGAGATGTGTATAAACACAATTTCACACATATGCATCTAACACCTCCCTCCCCAATTGGCTGATCCTAGAGCTTCTTCTCACAAAGGGAAAGTAAGAAAACAGTCTGGCACACATTGCTGGCCAGCTCTCAGATTCTTGAAGATTATAGTTGAAAGCTGAAATCCAGATTTTTCTGTACTTAATCTTTTGCCCAAAAATAAAAAGGGAGGACAAAGAATAGGAAGAAACAGAAGAAACAAAGAAAAATATTTTGAATGTCTCTAAAATTTCCTTCTAACCCCTCTCCTTCTCAGTTGCTGTACTGACATTTATTATCTCCGCTGTACGTTGCTTTCTTCTTCTTTTTTTCCCCTGGCCTGCCAATAAACCCTAAACTCAATGAATATTTTATGTGTGCTGGCTAATAGAGTCTTCTGAACTGAGTCTGTTAAAATAATTTACACAATGTTAACTGCTTCATGCGTCAATTCATGTGCTGAGTGCAATTTTGTTTTTATCCAAAGGGGATGAAAATCTTCCAAGATAGCTTATCTAATAAGTACACATTATATTCGTCTGTCTTAAGGAAACCCTAAGTGAAATTTAATCATGAAAATCAAGATTTCTAAATAACCAATCAATATGAGCATAGCAATGACCTTTCTCAGAGATGCAGTAGACTTCTAAATACACAAGTTTAGCCAAACTTCTTTATTGAGCTTGAGGTAAAATCTAGGAAGATAAATCTAAACTTAAGTAATCTCTCCAAAGGTAAACTAAAGTGACAATTCACTGTAGTTTGCCCTCCAGCAAAGCCTATAGTATCAGAGGGTATGAAAGTCTATCACCTTCTCTTCTACCGAATGTCATCAGGGCCATTGTGGTGACTGTAAATGCCTTTATGATCAGAAATACTGTCTTTAATAGTAACTTGGGCTCAGAATGAGAGAGATCCCAAGAAGCGATAGACTAAAGAGTGCAGTGCACAGGTTGTCTCATGTAGTTCAGTTCTCTTTGAGTTTTGGTTTTGACACTGAATACATTGTGATGAAAGACAAGCTCTTTTCTCTTTCCGAATTTCTTTTAGAATCTGAATCATTTCTCTTTCTGACTCTTCCAAATATATTTTCTCATATTCAGAAAAATTATGACTTCCTGTCTGTTCTTTAGAGGGTCTCCAGATTGTGACATCCATGGCTTCAGTAACTCTATGTGAATGGTATAGGTAGCCATGGTCATTATGCCACTAACATTTACCTAGTGAAGGGCATACAATCTCCATCAGAAGCTTCTGGGTAAGGTTTCTTTACTTTAGAGGCATCAAATAAGCACTGCCTTTCGATAGAATACATCCTCTCCTGCAGAGGTCACACCAAGTATTGTCCCAGCATTCCTAGGAAACTTTAATACCTACCACAATATCTTACAAACATGTAAAAGCAACAACCAGCCATTATTTGGTAGACTAGAGTTTAAGATTTACAAACTGTACAATGTCAAAACTGAAAGGGCTGTTAGGAGCTATGGTCTTGTGCCTAATTTCTGTAGATAGAGAGGAAAACTAAGACTCAGAGAATGCCAGAGCTTTCCCAAAGCATAGGTATAAGACAAGGATGAGTTGGTTTCCTGTGGCCTTATTCATTCTTTCCACCATCTTAGGCCACTGCTACAAAGCACATTCAAAGGTAAAGTCCTCCTGTCACATAGCACAGCCTTGTTCCCAAACAGACACAAAGTGAGAAGCACACTCTCAAGAGTCTGCCATCATTCATGGGGGAAAAAAAATTTGCCCAGGGATCCTCCGTAATTATAATCACAGAAATTTTGTTTGAAAATCTCTATCTCAAAACAAACTATGAATTTTTATATATACTCAATATTATCAAGTTACGAGATTGTAGGAAAATAAGGTAGCAATGAAAGTGAAGGGGAAAATTACAAGTTACATTTGTCATCTTTGAGGTAAGAAGACTCCCATCTTTCCCATTGAGCTGCTATGGTGGGTTACTGAATTGTAGGTACATTCCTAAATAAAGATAATGAATACCAAATTATTAAGCAAAGAAAGATTTGGCATCTTTCTTCCTGAAGTCATACGCTGGGTGTAAATCGTGGCTTTTACTAGCTCTGTGTTTGGGGCATTTCACATTACCTTCTTGATCTTTAGGTAACAACAATTTCATGAAAAACAGGAGGATCAGTGTGTGAGAATATGTCTTGCGTCCTGTAAGACACTGTCCAACCAGCATATTTTGAGTGCCTACTATGTACCTCAGTGCCTACTATCTACTGTTAAAGACTATATTTTTTGTTTTATTTAACCCATGTAGTAGTTCTTGGGCCACTTTAGAAGACATAGATGTAGTGACAAGAAATACGATAAAGCATATTCTTAGTTTAGAAGCTAAACTGAGATTTAATCAGATCATGAAGTCAAGAACCACCAGTGAAATGTAATAAAGAGGGATGAAGAAAAGGCCATGATCCCTAAACATAGACAGAAGCTAGGAAGTGAACCTCTATCACAGAGAAGCGCTGCTATGTTTTGTACCTGTTTTCACCTATTGTTTCTGTCTTCTTCCACCAGATTTGGAGTCCCAAGATCCTTCTCATGTGGTTGGCCTGTGTACTTGCTCTTAAATCCATCAGACAGACTTCCATTCCATTCTGGTAGCTTAAACCAGCCTTTCAATTCTCCTGTCTTCAGTTGAACAAGCCTAGTTCCTTAATTTCCTTTTCTAATGCATTAAAAATGACCTTCTAGATCACCTCATGGGTGGCTGCTTAAAGCAGTTCTAAGTTCTCTTCTTCCGTTTCACCAGTCAGTTAGCACATGTGCAGTGGGTACGTGCATTGGGCAGAGACGTGCATGAGACTCAGTCCCTGAACTTCAGAAGTCCATGATCTAATGATCTCTGGCCCAGATTCTAATTTCTCTAAGACCAGAAAAAGGTACAGATAGAAACCTGCAAGTCTCATTACAGAATTAGAGGATCACCTATTACTACTTATTTTATTCCCACTTTTGATTCTCTAGGAAAACAGCTGGAGTTGGCCTCCCTTCACACAGTAGTGGAAGCGGGTTTGAGGGGGCAATGTATTCTTCATTTTGGGTAAATTACAGAGCCTCCCAGAAAGACGTAGAGGTAGAGGAAGGGTTTCATAAGGATGTGGTGGAAGAAGCGGGTTTTTAATAGAGATTTTCAGGATCCTAGAATATCAGAGCTGGAAGGCCCACAGAGGTCAGTTTTCAAATGTCTTATTTTATAGCTATATAACTGAGGACCAGAGTTTTCCAAGATCCCCTGGTTCTCCCTTTAGTCATGTTAATTACATGTTCTGCTCAGTGACTCAGACTCAGAATTTTACTCAAACCCCATTGTTGGCAGGGCGGAAGACTAAAGAAATTACTACTTGAAACCATCATAGCAGACCAATAGATGTTTTGCTTTCTACACCCATAAAAGTAAAGAGGTAGTGCAGAGAGGAAGAGGTTGTATTCTGAAGAAATTACTTATACTCATGGTAAAGAACTCAATCATAAAAAACAAATTGGATTTGCTGGTACAAAAAGTGGCCTCAAGTTGAACAGAGGGAAAACTTTCTTCAATAATAAGGTTTGTAAGACAAGAAATTACTTCTGTCAAGAAGGACTCCTCTCCTTGAAGTCATTTTTAGCTGAACTACAAAATATGCCAGCCAGTCACCATCTGGCTTAATATGCTCATTCCATGTATTCTTTTTCCCACAGAGAGAAGCCCTGGATACTTCCACACAGGACAATGTAGCCAGCTTCCTGTCGCTTGATTCCCCATTCCCCTCTTCTCCTGGCCTTCAAAGATTCTCTGTGAAGGCATTTAAACTACCTGCTCAGAAAACTGAGTGAAAATGCTGAGCTTCCCAGAAGGAGAGGTGGTGGCTTCCATGATTACCTCTACCAGCTGCCCCTCCTTCCTACTCATCTCAAATCTCAAAGCTCCACCACAGAATTAAAAACATAGCTCTGGGCATCAAACTGAGATTTATGAGGAAACACAGACATTAACTCTTGCACTAAACGCAGGGCGTGTGCTTGTAAGTATGGGTGAGCAAACAGAGGAAGGCCGCAGGGGCGGAGGCGGGCAGCAAGGGGAGAGAGCAGTTCAGAACAAAACACTGGATTTTCTTAATGTCTCCTTTTTTCTTACCTTACAGCTTAGATAGCTGAAAAGCAGGCCTTCTAGGCCTGTGAAATGTTAGTCCCTTGCTTATTTAATCTGGACAAAAGCAGGGACAGAGCTGGCACCCAGGCGGGTATTCAATGCCCCTTTGCTCATTGAATGACCTCAGAGGAAATATTTTCCATGACAAGAACCCAAAAGACGCTGGCACAGAGTCAGACAATAAGATTTGCAGAATGTGTTTACATTTGCTCCGTGTCCTCAGGCTGTTCCAAACCCATCGGCAGGTGCTGCCTTTATCTGCTCTCTTTACTCACCTGGCTCTCTCCCAGAAGTTTCCAGGGCCTGCAGCTCGGTGAGATTAACTATTTACTGACAGGGGTAACTAACAAATTCTATGGGTTATATTACTTGAGAGAGAGGAAGCAAAAAATTAAACTGATGAGCAAAGTGCACAGAGGATTCCAGGGCATTGTGGCACCAGGGTAGGGACCTTCAGTGAGATTTAGGAGGACTGGATTTTAAAGAAGATCTGCCACTGATTTGCTGGGCATGAACCCTTCACTTCTTCTCTGTGGGACCCAGGGGTTCATCTGTAAATCCAAGCAGTTCAAATTAAGGTCTAAATTCCTTACCCCTAATAAATTAAGGTCTGTGCTGAAAGACCAGAATAATCTGTATTATACTGGGGTTACACAAAAAGCCAAAAGATAACTTAATGAATATGAGAAATTCTTGGAGGGCTACTGGGTCCTAATGTTTTTCCTCCAAAAAGGTGAAAAAAAAAAAGTTACCTTAAACTGAAGAAGAAAATACCTAGAGTTTTTTCAAGAACAGAATTCAGAGAAAGTGAGGGTGAATAATTTTAAAAAGTGGTACTGAAAAAAGCTATGGCATCTCCAAGGCTGTGAGGCCTTAAGTGAGGTGTTTATATGTGCTTGGGAAATTTTAGATGTGCCTGTCCTAGACACAGTCATGTTCATGGCTGAGAAGACTAAGTTTCCAGACCAAAGGTCCAACTTAAGCTTTCACGAGTCAATGTTCACATGTGCATGTGTGTGTGCAGCAGATACTTATGCCTGAAAAAAAAAAACACGGTACTGAAAAACCACTTATTAAATCTTTGTTTAATGAAGATGAATGAATCACAGACCAAGTTATGAGTAGAAAGTCTGTGAATGTGAATGCCATATTATTCCATGTTTTAGAATGCTACTTGTTGCTGTAATAAGATCTCTGAATTGGCAGCCAATAAAATTTGGTTGTACTTCTTGCATTTATAACCACGTTCCTGAGTACAACATTGATGGGCCCCCATTTCACTTCTGACATGTAAAATAATGAAGATATTGGATTGAAGAGTTTCTACAGACGGTCCAACCACATTCCAAGCCAGCACACTGGACTGCGCAGAACAGAAGAGCGTTTTCTACCTTCGGGTTTCATTCAAATAACACACAGAAATATTTCTTTTTCCCAGAACAGGTATGAGTGGATTATTTGGATGGAAGTCATTCTAAAACCTACCATACTTATTTTCTAAAAGAGATTCTACTAAAAGTAATTTTTTTTTATTACTTAATAGAAGTCATGACAAACCTCCATATTTCCAGACCTGGAAGGGATTTATTATTATTCATCATTTAAGTCCTATGTCCTTGACTCCTTAACTTAACCAAAACATGAACTAGAATCTAGGAAAGCACTCAAATTAAGACTCGAAACCCTGATAAAACTTCTCTCTGCTCCTTCTCTCTGCTCCAGTGCTTCTCTTTACAAAAGCAGCTGCTGAATGTGAAGACTGAGACTATTTGCCTAAAGCTCTAAAAAATTCTTGACTGTAGAGCTTATTAGTTCTTATGTCAGCTGTCTCTTCCATCACCATCAGCCTGCCATTTCTTGCTGCTGTCAACATTCCTGAATGGAGCTGCTCTTTTAATTTGCTTTTCCTAAGCTTCTATTGACAGGGAAACTACAAACACATTACTATTGGGATCATGGGCGAATAAACAAAAATGTCCTCTCTCCCTCTCGGGTTATCTCTAATAAGAAAAATGAAACCAGTTTATAGAAAAAGCTTTGGTTTCTGAAGCCAGAAAAGTGGCCTGCAAGATGGAATCTGAAAAGCTGAGCTGAAGCGGTCCAGCTGAGCAAGTCTGCTTAGCCTTGCCCACACACCTTCCAGGATTTTAAGGTTTCTCCGTGATTCCGAGGATGTTTATCTCAGGAGACTCTGAGGATGTAGTCACACACAGACAATGCATGTTGTGATGCTGGTAGAGTAAAGGTTACTTCGATGATATGTTTTCTCTGATGACTCTCTTAGATATTCTGTTAAAGTGAAAATCACCTTTCTGTTGCTTAACATTTTGCATTGTTGTGATAGAGACTACTTTGATGTTATTTCCTGTCAGATAACGTTAACATTTTCTAGGTTGATTTTTTTGTATTTCATTATAAAAGTTATTATAATTGTAACTGAGGCAGAACAGAATTGAGAGACAACTCTCACTGTTCTCTAGAATTGCTGGTCTTCTGACAAATAAAGCTTGTTTGGACCTAACCCCAGTCTCTGCATATTAGCTGAACAGTGGCAGGTGGCCAGACCCTTTTCGTCCAGTCCCATTTCTTCAGATGGCATTTAAATGGCAATCTAATAGTTAAGCTGATAATCAATAACTTCGAATGAAGGCAAAGAAGTCATGAGCATCTAAATGCCCTATGTGGAGTCCACGTCTGCCAAAATAAAACATTTGTGGTTTTAGGACTAAAAATGATAACCTTCTTTTCACTGATGGTGATGATGTGAAATTTTGTCATTCTTGGAGTCACACTCTGGCAGACACTGGCAGTGTCATATTCTTCACAAGAAACCTCAAGTCCTGAAATCTCCTTCAAATCTTTTCATTGTATAACTCTCACAATATTGAACACTTACTTCATTTTATTTTATTTTATTTTTTGAGATAGAGTCTCACTTTGTAGACTGCCATGGCGCCAAAGCTCACAGCAACCTCAGCATCGTGGGCTCAAGCAATTTTCTTGTCTCATCCTTCTGAGTACCTGGGACTACAGGCACCTGCTACAACACTTGGCTGTTTTTACAGATGGGGTGTCACACTTGCTCAGGTTGGTCTGGAACCTATAAGCTCTCAGCCTCCCAGAGTGCTGGGATTACAGGCATGAGCCACCACACCCAACCTCAATGTTTACTTTAAATGACAATATTTTATATAAATTCCTAATAGTATCCTTCCATAAAGTCTAGAATAATAGTTCTAGGTAAAATTTTAATGAGGATTCAAGGGCAGAAGCAATCTCTTATAGTTAAAATTATCAAGGAAGGCTTCATTTCTTCAATATATGTTTATTAATCTTCAAATTTGTACCAAGTACTATGCAAGGACCTTGAAAGGTCAAATGGCCTTTTAAAGTAGGGGCCTTTTGCCTGGGGGTTGGTGGATATGAAGATTTTGATACATCAAGAAGGCCACTGAAAAGGAACGGCATTAAGTGCAGTGAAGACAGAGGCAATTGTGAGAGCAAAGGGGCAGGATTTTGTGCACACACAAAGAAAACTCCTGTATGTGCCACATGCTGTGATGGTTTGTACTTTCGTGCTGATCAGATTTGTTTCCAACTGGGCTCCAGGTGAAGCAGCAGGATGGAGAGACACAGGCAGAAAGGGTCTACCCAGACGTTGGTAGCAGTTGCCGGGGCAGGTGTGGTGGTGGAATAGAATAAGGAACGGTCTGCAGCAGCCTGACCCTAAAGTGAGAACTAGTGGGGAGGCCCTGGGGACCCGTGGGGAATGGTTTAATTAACTGAGGAAATTTGTCTCTGACTCCCAGACACAAAACTGGAGAACGAGGAGGAAGCCGTGCTGTGTGTTCAGAAGTGAATGAAACACGAGGCGGAGAGTGGGGCTGCCCACTGAGTGTCATTAACAAGGGGAAAACCAGGAAGAGGGTAAAACCAAGTACTTGGTGGTGGGGTAGTAGAAGCAAAAGAGGAAAAGAGAAATATTAAATATAACTTTTATCTTCAACAGATTTCATTGTGATTAATTTTCTCTTCTGTTAAGTGAGAATAGTTAGATTTTAAAAAATTTTTAAAAATCTAATTTTAAAAAATAAAACACAAGAGTAAAATAAAATTAAAAATGTGACATCTCTGACAGCGCCTTATAAATCATAGGTATTCGGTATTTGCTGGCTGTAAAGTGCCTTCCAACAACACAAGATATTTTCTCCTGCTTTATCTCATTGCTCTTCCTAAAACTGTTACCTGAAAATTTGGACAGAGTTGTGAAATGCCTAAAGACGCGGAGCTAGTGAAAACTGGGATTGACACTGGTCCCAGCCAATATCACTGGTCCCAATTTAGGACTCCAACCTAGACTTCCAGCCCAGAGCCATGAGCTCTACTTGCAAGGCCTGAATGTGGAGTAGATCTCAGGGTTGCTTAACCAAGGGAACATTTAGAGGCCTTGCTGGCCGGGGTTGCTCACTCCTAGCGATGCTCAGGTTCCAGTGCCGGACCGGCACTGTCTATAGTGATGGAAGGCCAGAGGCAGGATCTAGGATTATCTCCTCCAAGCCCAGTTCTTCTCCTTACAGACAGCAAAGCAAATCTGGCAACAGGCAGGGTTCGTAAGAAGGACAGCATCAGGCCTGCCGCTGCTTCAGTTCATTACCCTGGCACTACACCTAAGAGGGAATCATATAAAAGGATTAAAAGAAACACACTTGAATATTAATGCGATGATGTTATTTTTCTTCTTTTAAAAATTCTTGCTTTCCATGATGAGTACGTATTATTTTTTCATGGAAATGATAACCCTATATTTAAGATGTCATCATCCATCACCTCAGAACATCAAGGACTAATCAGTGCCAGCAGCGTAAGACCTCTACCTTGGTTACCTCTAGTCCTTACCGCAAACTCACAAGTGGGTATATATTTTCTGTTTTATCAATGAGGAAATGAAGTGCAAAGCCATCAGGTACTAAGTGGTACAGCTGGCACTAGAATTTAGGCCTCTCTGCTCCTACTCCCAGGTAATTCCATGGTACACTATGCCTATACAGGACAGGGAAGAAAAGCAGCATTTTACCAATCAGTCATTTGGTTATCCAGGGAGCACAGCTAAAGATAATTATGTTAGAGATCACTTTTTTATTTATTCATTTATTTATTTATTTATTTTTGAGACATAGTCTCACTTTCTTGCCCTGGTAGAATCCTATGGCGTCATAGCTCATAGCAAACTCCTAGGCTTAAGTGATCATCTTGCCTCAGCCTCCAAAGTAGCTAGGACTACAGGTGCCTACCACAACACCCAGCTGTTTTTAGAGATGGAGTCTCATTTCTCAGGCTTGAACTCATGAGCTCAAGCAATCTGCCCACCTTGCCCTCCCAGAGGCCAAGGATTATAGACATGAACCACCATGCCCGACCCTCAGATCACTTTTTTAATTTGTGATCTCTCTTCACCTGAACTGTAATCTACTCCCTGCCTTTCTCTCCAGTGCTTCTCCAACCAGCTCAGAAAACTAAAAGGACTTCTAGTTGCCTACCAAGTTCAGAAGCAGATTCAAGGCTTTGATACTCAAAGCCTTTCAACTAAGGTTCTAGCACACATTTCCATTCTTCAAAACCACAACTCATCAGGGCTCCAACCAAACAATTCAACTTGCTGAGCCTGTCTTACAACACTTGAGATAATGTGGCCAGTAAGAAGTTATCCTGTATAACTTAAATCATCAAATAAACTGTGATCTGATCCAGAATAGGGCCCCTGTCTGAATCGTGCCCATCGCTCCCATGTTATGCATCCTATAGTAGATGGTCAAACAGTTTGGAGATGAGTTAGAACTGTGGTCTCTACTCTGAAGAAATACAAGTCAAAACAACACAGAAATGTTCATTCCTCAGACCAGATTGACGTGGCTGCTGCTGCTGCTTCTGTCTTTCCTTGGTCCATCCTCCCCAGTCGCATCGTTTACACGTGAAACATTAAAGTCTTTCTTGTTTGTTTAGGCAGATGAGAGGAACCCTTCATCAATTTTGAAGTGCACAAAAAATAAGATTTTTAGAGAAATTCCCAGGACAGAAAGAGTTGTACTGTGCATCCAGGTAGTCTGTGACCCTGCTTTGAAAGCATCTTCATGCAGATCCCGGGATCCCATGTCTACACCGAGGCCTTTCTGTGCCACAAGGTTGGCAGGTAGACAGAGGAAAGAGCAACCCTTGGAGAGTTACCAAGAAAGATTCCACACTGTAAAAAGGAAATATTTTGAGGCAATTCCCTCTGTTATCTACTGGGATATTTGACAAATCACCTGGGGCTCAGGTTTTTGTAAATTTCTGTTTCCCCTCATAAAGGGAAGTTACTTTTGAGCACCCCAAATAACCATGCTTCAACATGTACAGAATAACTTTTTTAAAAAAACAAAGACACAACACCTCTTCCGAGAAACCCATTTTTTTCTGAATCTCATCTGTTTCCATTTCCTCTCAAGGAAGATTGAGAGTAGATGGTTTAACATGCACACATGCATGACCAGACTAGTTTGCACAAACTGCTGGCCCAGCTCCCCATTGCCCTTAAGGAAACACCCGAGCCACTTGGGAGGAGGGGGGTGCAGAGGGCTCAGACTGGTGCTTCAGGAACTCCAGCCTCTCCTGCCACATCCCTGTGGATCACACTCCCAAGGATGAAACACTTCTGCTTGCTCCACTTTGAAGGATCTTGAAATGGAATAAATTTCAAGAGATTATGTGGGATACAGAGCTGTTTCTTTTTCCCTTTAAGTTCATGTTGTTTATTATATTTCATCCAGCAAATTATGTGGACAAAGCAAAAACATCTCTAATGTGCACACACAGCCCCTCTGGGCTACGGGCAATGTGTACCACTCAAACTGCACAGCAAGAGCCAGCTATTCAGCGGCCCCTCCCATCCCCGTCCAGCGGGCTCTCCTCCACTGACCACGGGCAGTACAGTGAACTCCCATGAGGTACTTTGATGTAGTAAAAGAAGTCAGAGAGTTCAGAGGATGCAGATCTGAGTTCATGTCTTAGCACCTACATTACTTGTGATTTTGGAGAAGTCATTTTAACACTCACAGTCTTTTTCCTCATCTGAAAAATGGACACAAGAATGCCTGCATAGCAGAACTGTGACAGGACTGCACATGGAGTCCCTGTGATGTCCCATCGTAGGTTTAAAGCACCTCTTTAGCAGAACTCTGAAAAGTAAATCAGAAGGAAGTTCCTGAGTTCTCTTGTACTCCCGATAGATTATTTTGCTCCCACTAGGACATGCCAAATCAGAAACTTAAAGAAGCAGGAAGGAAAATCAAATAAAATAGTAAAGTAGGTGCAAAGTCAAAAAATTCCAGACATTTCCTGAAATAGAACGAATTCACCTACATTCCACAGAGTATATTGACTTTGGGGTAAGTGAGCTAACATTTCCTTGGAGTTTTTTATTTATCATCATGTTGCAATAATAGCGTTTTGCATACATATGAGTTTGGGGTTTTAAGATTTTGTTTGTATTTGAGATTAACTTCTACCACAGAGCTTTGAATTACCATCCAAGCCCAGAGCAACGGTACAGATGGAGACCTGGGATCCTCCCTCCTTTTCTCCCAGAAGTAGAGCTTTGTCCCACAGTGGGGCAGGCTTTTACAGGAGTGAGGAAAAGTAGCCATGTTTCCAATTTCCATATACAGTTCCATTCCCTAAATGATAACCTCTTAGTCACCACTCAGCCCTAAGTATATGGCAGTTGGCAACACAGACTGCTCTGTGGTGGATGGACCCATTTCAGAACCCACCATAGGCTCTGAAAACAGGTTCAAGGCCATTGGCAAGAGAATTTTACTGCTTCAGTCACTCCGAGTATAGCCTAGAGCAAAGCTTCACAAACATTAAGGTGCATTTGAATCCCCTAGCATCTTTTTTAAAAAGGTCTGATACAGTTGGTCTGGAGTGGGTTTGATGTTCTGGATTCTGTATGTACAACAAGCTCCCAGGAGATCCTGATTCCACTGGACCTAAGAACAAGCAGCCGAGGGTGGGGACGAGTGGTGTGGCCTCCAGGCAGGCAAATCCCCTTGGTCCTAAGGGCTCCTCTCACTGTGGGGATGAGCACAGCCAGAGAAGGACCAAAGAAGAGCTGTCTAAAGTATGGGCATGGGTCCCGGTTGACAAGTGGAAGGCACAGGGAGGAGTCTCAGCAGCAGAGTACTCTATCAGGGAACTCTGAGTAAAGGCAAAAGTTAATCAAAGTCCTCAGAAAAGTTATTTTTCATTAAGAAAATAGACTATTGGAAGGTTTTGAGATGACTTAGATGTTTTCATAAAATCTCTCTATATACGTGTACATATGTATATATATATTTATATACATAGTTTTATTTATTTTATTTATTTTTTGAGGCAGGGTTTTGCTTTGTCCACCAGACTGGCATGTGGTGGCATGATCATAGATCACTGCAGACTCAAACTCCTGGGCTTAGCAATCCTCCTGCCTCCACCTCTGAGTAGCTAGAACTACGGGCATGCACCACCATGCCTAGCTGATTCTTCTGTATTTTGTAGAGATGGAATCTCACTATGTTGCTCAGGCTGATATCAAGTTCCTAGCCTCAAGTGATCCTCCTGCCTCAACCTCCCAAAGTGCTAGGATTACAGGCGTAAAATGGTTTTATTTTTTAAAAGCAACACCAACTACAACAAACCTCCAACTCCTTCAATTGCTCCATGTTTGACATGATCAAAATTTCTTCACTAGCCACGTTCCCTTCTTCCGAACATGTTCTAGTTTTCCAATGTCCTTTTTAAAGTTTGTGGCCAAGAAAGAAAACAATACTCCAACAGTGATCTGATAACTGTGGAATATGCCATGAAAACATTACCCTTCCTTCTGGAGGCTGCATATCTGCTAATATAGACAACCACGACTAGACTCACTAGGCTGCCAACACTTAACAATTCACCATCAAACACAATTTCTCATTTCTAAGTCTTTTTCATGCCACTGCTAAAAGACATCGTGAAGAGGCTGGGTTTTTTTTTTGTTTGTTTGTTTGTTTGTTTTTAATTAATTTGGAGAAATTAGGCATGGAAAATATAACTCAGAGTTAAATTCTACCTTTGGCAATGGATCTTTCATAAAAAAGATTTTGATCAGAACCTATAAGGCAGAGAACAAACAAACCCTCCCAACAACTTATTTAGGCAAAATGCTCAAGGCAAAAGCAGGAAGAATTGGATGTGTTTTATCCTGGTAAGACAGGCATCGATTTACCAACTCCTCATGGAGTGTACCTCCACTTTAGAAATAGTTCCTGAATTAAGAGACATGGAGCCACAAACCAGTAAAACAACAAACAAAAAAATACAACCTCTTTATCATGGTCGAAGCTTAAAAAATATTCTATCTGTTTAAAATGAATAAAAAATATATTATTTAGAATGAAACTAAAAATATCATCTTTCCACAACGTAATTAGGAGGTGGCAGAACATTTCAGTGTCTGGCAAATTAATTCTATTTGCATTATAAGCATTATCCATATTAACGTAAGATTCAGAAAGACAAGATTTGAGCACACTCTTTTAATTAGCCCTGCGTTGTGCCTAGTATAGCATGGTGCACCCTTGGGAACACTTGATCATTTAAATTAAAATTTGCATGTACATGCAATCCCCTAGAGATGCTTGTGGTACAAATGAAGCCTTCATCCACTGCAGCCCCATATATTTCTACAGAGAGCAGAGAAGAAATGAGTCTCTGAATATTAAAGCAGCTTCTTCATAATAATTCGAAGGTCAAAGAAGCCAAGGCCTTTTGGCATAATCTGAGTCAAGCTCAATAGAATTTATGTCAACTAATGAATATTAAACAAAAATGAATCTTATTTAAAGCCACAGGGACAATGTGGCTTAAAAGATGTAAATTATTGAACTATAGCTTAGCAACAACATTATTCGTTCAACAAATGTGTGCAGAGTGAAACTATGTTCAAAACCCAGAGTTGACAGCATTCATCAGAGGCGCCTCTGCAGTCAGGTGGGTCAGTCTACGAGGCCAAGCCTGAGTGCTCTAAGACGAGAGGAGAAAACCAGGAGAAGAGAAGCTGTCGTTACAAAGGAGGGGGACTCATCATTGGGCTTGAGGATCAATCAGTGCTGCAAGAAGTGGCATTTTAACTGGAACATGCAAGTGTAAGAAGAAATGGGCATTCGGGACGGCGCCTGTGGCTCAAAGGAGTAGGGTACTGGCCTCATATACCGAAGGTAGTAGGTTCAAACCCAGCCCTGGCCAAAAACTGCAAAAAAAAACAAAAGAAGTGGGCATTAGAAGATTAGGGAAAGGTTGTGGAGAGGCCCACATAGCATCAGAGAATGAATGTGGGAAGGTGTTGGAGTTTGTCTCCTCCTCACCCCAGGTAAGGTGAAGAATGAGGACTGTCCTAAAGCTTAAAGTCTTTAACCACTTTCTTCCTGCTCTAAAGTGAAAAAGAAATTCTCTCTCTCCCTGCATATGTGTGTGTGTGTGTGTGTGTGTGTGTGTGTGTGTATGGGGGGAGGGGGTGTTGTAAGTGTTGAGTAATTGGCAATGGCATAGAAAAGGGAGCATCTGCTGTCTACACATCTTCACATTCAATGTCTACACACTTAATGGCAATCTTGAAAAGCAGATATTATTTTCTAAATTTATGAGGAAATTGAAGTTCAGAGAGCCTATGTAAAATTACTAAAGTATTATCTGGTCTGTTGACCTCAAGGCCTAAATTTCCCTTATGATCAATCTGCAGCCCACTTACCATCTCTCTAAGGGATAGAGTGGCAGGGTGTGGTGGCTCACACCTTTAATCCCAATACTTTGGGAGGCCAAGGCAGGAGGATTGCTTGGGGCCAGGAGTTTGAAATCTCTAAAGGGGACAGAGTAGGCTCGAAGTATGCTTTTCCCAGTTCGATCCACAAAAACCTTATAGAGTGTTTCAATAATGTTATCATTTCCATTCAACTTTTGTTCAATCTCTTCCACTCAAGAAACAAGTGGGCCCCAAGCACAAATTATACTATTTTATATGTTTCGTATTATCATAATGTGCCATAAGTCTTGTTATTATATAATTTAGAAATGGTTCCAAAAGAGAGCTGGTTTTTTCTCCCTGCCTCCTCCATAGTATCTTACAAATAACTGCAGAGGTAATACAGTATAGGAATGTTAATTCCAAATCTTCTTCACTTTTATTGTTCTCTGGAAACTTTAATTTCAGTTTTTAAAATCACCAGTCAGTCCTTTGTGGGCATAACCATCTGGTGAGTAAGGAAAACTGTTAAGGAGACATTCATATGTTTTATGTACCCAACTACACCTTTTCTCTTCTCTTCTCTTTTCTCAGCACCTCAGATAGAATACCCAGAAGAAATTTCAATGCCTTGTACAGTGACTGTTAAACATTCCAGTGTGGCTGAAACTCAGTTTTTATGGGGAAGAGACCCACCAAAAGGTTGGACAAAGACATCAGAGTCAGGTAGTAGAAGGCATTTAAAACAAGGCTAAGGAGTTTATCCTTGTTGTGTAAACAATTAGGGACTGAAGCAAGCTTTTAATAAGGGAAGAGATATAAACTTGACCTTGCCTTTGATTTATAGCGATTAAATGGTCAGAACTTGAGAGACAGGATAGACTTTGCAGAGTACAGAGTATTGGAAAACAGGCAGGAATCTCTGTGTAGAGAAATTGTGAGGACCTGAAACAGTACAGTGACAAGGAGAATGAAAAAGGGAAGAAGATAGACTCCAGAGTCAAAGGTAACAGGATCTTAACCTCTATTCAGGATCGTTGAGAAGAGGTATCGCCCACCCTTCTGTGTATAATCCTGAGGTTTTCCTCCTCAGCGAGTGGGAAGGGAATGATGCCCTAAACCACAGCCATCAATGCAAGTTGGGAGGAAGATGAGCTTATTCCAGACCTGCCAAGATGGAGGAGGCTATGGGATAGCAAACTCGTCCTGGACACTTTGTGCCCACTTTTTCTGCAGCACCTTCCCCCATCTTCTCACTGGCAAACCTCACCAGGGTGAAACTTCGTTATCCAAGACCCAGCTCGGGAAGCCCTTAGCTTTAAGCACAGAAGAAGAAAGAGGCTAGTTCCTCAGGCATGGTCACCAGAGCTTCCCAGTTTGCAAAGTGGAAGTGGGAGGTGAGAGCCTCCGGTCCAAACAGACCCGCCTCCCACTCTGTTGAACTTGGGAGCCAAGCGGAGGACGCAGCTGGAGGAGCCTCCACATCACCTCGTTTATAACCAGGAGGAGAACAACCAAGCAGATAGCGTGGTACAGAATCTCTCCCCACAACCTGGCATCAAGTCGCCGACTTTAAAGAAAAGAAATACCTAATGAATGACATAAGCCAATTAGAGAGCTGCCTGAACTCAGCCCAAGCTCTGAAACGGAGGCTGCCTGTTCCTATTAAGCAGAGTGCTGTGAATAAGAGCCAAGACAAGCAGACGGGGGACTCTGAAGGAGTCCTGTCCCAGAAGGCAGCCCAGAGGCCTGTGGAGGCCCCTCTCGTCTGTCCCCTCAGATCCAAGGACGATTTTTTAAACAATAACTCCCCAGAGTATCCTACCAGGATACGCTGTCCAGGCTTCTATGCCCATTGCCAGGTTCAGTCTCTATAGAGCCTGGGGAAAAGACCTGAGATTTGGGATAGCTTGTCACCTTAAAGCATTTGATCAGTTGTTTTTGTAAATCTGTATGGTTTTTTCCACACAGAATTTAGAGCCATCAGTGACATTTTTTTCTAGCCCCAAATCATTGTACATGTGAAAGGTAGAGGAAGAAGACCTAAGGGGAGTGGTAGATATGTGTATATGGGTGTTATTTTATTTATTTATTTACTTCAAGACAGAGTTTTGTTATATTGCCCAGGCTGGGGTGCATAGCACGTCATACAGCAGCCTCGAACTCCTGGGCGTAAGGGATCCTCCTCCCTCATCCTCCTCAAGCTGGGACTACAGGCGCACATCACCACACTTGACCAGTAAATCTATTAATGGAGCATTTATCTTTTGCTGGGATCCTTACATTATATTATTTCTTTTAATTGCTCCACAAACCCATGAGCTATGTATTATAATTCCTGCCATAAGTAGGGAAATTGAAAATCACAGAGGCAAAGGATGTTTTGCAAGGTCAGTGAGTGGAGAAAACATACAAAGGGGGGCCACGGAAACATGTACACATTTTAAGAAAAGAAAATGCTACGTTAAGTTTGTAATACTCAAGTCACTTTTGAGTTCTGTGATTACAGGAAGTGCTCGACATGACGCATATTCACCTTTCATTATTGGTATTTATTGAGTATTACAATTTCGATGTAGTTTTATTTTCCTTTCTTAAAATGTGCACTTTTGTTTGGCACCCTCTGTATACGAGTTGCAAAGTGTGGTGCTGTTTTTAGCCTAATGTAATTACTATTTTTACATAAAATTTAATGGGGAGAAAAAAAGGTAGAAAGTACAGATAAGCAAAAAATAAGGAAAATTACATCTAATCCCACCACCCAGAGATAATCACCGTTACTATTCTGTGTAAATCCTGCAATTGCAGAAGTTTCAACTGCCTTTTTTGGAGTTTCTACACTCATGCTGCAAAAAAGTTTTCAGACAGAATATATCTTCTTGCTATATTTGGATTCATCAAGAAATAACATGGAAGATGTCTTCAGATTTTTTTAAAAGTGGATTTGAGAGGGAGTCATCAAGTCCAACTATGTACTTGGACGCTGGTTGGCATCTGGAGAAGTAGGAGGCATCTATGCTCTTTTTGCTCCTTTCCTCTAAGAGGTCGCCTGAAATGACGAGCATGGATAGGTGGAGGCCTCTCCGGGGGGCTGGGAGGTCTCTGGTGCAGCAGCTGGGGGAGCCCATGCACCCATCCTAAACTTTTTGTGCAACTATGGCCAATGAACAATGCCCGCCACTTCAGTTTGTCCGTCTCCCAATTGGTGATTTTCACTCTTGCTCTGCATAATGATTGGGGCTGTTTGCAGAAGCTAATTAGATACTTATTTGTAAAAGACTTTTAAAATAAACAAAGCAAATACGCAAACAAAAGATAATTGTCAAAGTCTCTAAGAACTAAGTGCTCAGCTTCTGAGATGAAGAATTTGCAAAATTGACCTGGCACAGTGGTTCACATCTGTAATCCTAGTTCTCTGAGAGGCTGAGGCAGGAGGATCATTTGAGCTCGGGAGTTTGAGACCAACCTGAGCAACAGCCATTCTTTACTGAAAATTGAAAAATGAGCTGGGTGTTGTGGTGGGCACCTGTAGTCCTGGCTACTAGGGAGGCTGAGGCAGGAGGGTTTCTTAAGCACAGGAGTGTGAGCTAGGCTGATTCCATTGCACTCTAGCCTGGGCAAAAAGTGTGACTCAATTGCCAAAAAAAAAAAAAAGTCCAATTAAAAGAATGCTATCCCTTTATACCCTTAAACCATAAATTAGAGGCAAAACAATAACCAAAAGGCTTCCATAATAATATCACACCCATTCATTAGTATAGAACAGGAATACTAATAGTAATGATGATATTAATGATGGCTGATAATTATTCCCTTGAGTACCATAATTTTGAACACCATGTAAATGTTTGGCATGACTTTTTTATTTAACCCTCAGAATAACCCTATGAAGGAATATATTATCATTGCCCTCTCACCGATAAGGAAAGTCCAATAAAACTTACACAGTATTTTTACATATAAATACATCATCCCATTCAATTCTCATATCCCCATTATTATTTTTCTT
Organism: Loris lydekkerianus; assembly: GCA_963574355.1. Classification (NCBI taxonomy): domain Eukaryota; kingdom Metazoa; phylum Chordata; class Mammalia; order Primates; family Lorisidae; genus Loris; species Loris lydekkerianus. Next base: position 3,187 of record CAUYPK010066575.1, on the reverse strand, counting down.
TGTTGTATGATGAAACTATATCTTAGAAAGACAAATTTCTGAGGCAACATAATTTGTTGATGTCAGAAGAGTGTTTAGAAATGGGTCTATCTGGGTTTTCTCAACTAAACTACAGCTATCTCAGTGTAAAATCACACAATCATAAAAAAGTTCCTCACCCAGTTAAGTCCTCAAATGCCCCAGGATCAGCATCTATACTCATAACTGTAAGAGAGGCTTACCTGACTTAGTCCCAGCCTACGCCACTTAGAAGTGAAGAAACACCTGTAAAGGTTTCCCAAAATGGCCTCATACCAATCACTACTATACCTGGGATGGTCTGCAATCAAACACAGCCAAGCTTTTCTGCCCTCAAACCATTCAGAGATAGTTTTCCTTCACAAAATGTTATTTCTTTAAAAAAAAAAAAAATTCAGTAGTCCTTTGATAAATGCTCCCACGTATTGCTGATTTTGTCAGTGGAAACACATCCATGTGTTTTATTTATCTGTGCAAGGGGTTAAGCTTTGGCTTAAGTCATCTTCCATACCTCAAGACATACTTTATCACACTTTATTGATTAATCACCCAGCCCCAGCTTGAAGACATGGAACGATGTATGAATTTTGGAGGAGGTGGTTAAGTTGCTAAACGTGCTTAATCATTAATGTCATTAATGATCATCATCACTATGAGTGTTCGTGTTCTATGAATGGGTGTGATATTTGTTACTGTTTGAGCTCTAATTTAAGCTTTAAGGGGATAAAGGAGTAGTACTCCTTTAACTTGGAAAGAATGGAACCTTCTAAGTCCATTCACTGACAGAGGAAGCATGAGACACATATGGGAAACATCAACTTGTCTGATTTGATGAAATTATGGATTATATAAATGAATTCTGGGAATGAACAGACTGGAAAAATAGGTTGGGATTATATTGCAAAGGTCTTGTAAATTAGGCTGTGAAGTTGTCCATTCTTGCTTCTTGCCCTTTGCCAGTAGAAGACTTCCACTTCCATAGGGCCGAGGCCACAGGCCATGAACACAAAATTTATGTGCAATCTCTCATTTTATTATTAAATCATATAATTATGTTGCCTACTGCCTTTCATGTATATTGGTTGATTTTAACATAAAAATAATATTCTAAAATATAAACCATGTGACTAACCAAGATGTAGGCTGCAGGTAGACACGGTGTGCTTATCCAGTGGCCCCTCACAGCCACCACCATAGCTCTGTGCCCTGAGATTTCCTGTGATCCAGTGTGAAGCATATGTGGATAATGGTGCATGACTGGCAAAATTTTGAGCTTAGAAATGAGTTGAACAGAGTGGTATTTTAATAAGATAATCTGGTAGAGTTAGAGTTGAATAAATATAAGAACAAGTGGAGAATGAAAGCAGAATGATCTAATAATCTCAGTACTCAACATTTATTTAGTGCTTTATTAGATGCTTTAAATAGTCTCAGGTAATCCTCACAATTCTCTGAAATACTATCAGCATCCCCATTTTACAGATGAGGAGATGGAAAGAGAATTTAAGTGGCATTCAAATCACACAAGGGGTAAGTGGCTGACCCTGGGCAGTAGGTCTCCAGAGACCACAATCTTAACCACTACTCAGAAGCACAGGCAAGAAACCAATGTAATCATTTAAATGAAAGGAAATAGAGACCCTAATTAAGATCACACCAGCAGGAATGGAAAGGGTTAGGTTTGAGAAAGGTGGCAAGGATTGACTTGACAGAATTTGACAATCTGATTAGACTGGGGAAAGAAAAGAAAAAAGTCTAAAATGACTGATTTTTCAAGGCTGGATAATTGCAAAGATAATGCAGACATCCTTATAAATAAAGACCAGCAGAAGAGAGGCATGTTTGTTGAGGAAGCAAGAGATAGGGGGAAGATGATGTCTTAAATTTGAGATGCCTGTGGGGCATACAGGTGGAGATGGCCAAGGGGAAGCAAAGCAGGTGACATGTGTTTCCCACCAATCAGCCCTCAGACTTGCTAAAGTTCCCATCAGCTTTTGTCAGCCTAGGTTTTCAATCTTTTACATCTACCCAGTTATACAAAGCACATTGTTGAGTGACACAGGATAAAATTTTCCATAAATGCTTCCATAGAAGTTGGGAAAAAAAGACTCTCTTGTAGATACAGACATCTGTGAACTCAGCCACCTCATCATAAGCTGCAATCTTTTCCAAAACCATCTTAAGCTGCTTACTTTCAAAACTCATATTATTAGGCACAAATCAGTGGCTGGAAGATAGATGCAGTAACAGCTGAGTTATTCCTTTCTTCTCCACAGCAAGCTGCCCTTACAAAGGTTAATTTGCTCCTGCATGATAATGAAGTCTAGTTAGAGTTTTGAAACTGCAAGTTAGCTCCAAATGATACATTTGCTCAGGGTTAGGCCTAAAAGGACCCCTGACCCTGCTAAGGTGGGAAGAGGAAAGAAAGGCAGAAGGATGTGAGAGAGGAAAAGTCAAAGTTTGGCTGCAGAAAAGAAGATATGGAATGCCAAACTCCCAATGTCGTTTACAAAGCTGGATCTGTTTTGTTCCTAGGGATTTCTGATTCTGAGATTTTTTTGTTTGTTTGTTTGTTTTTTTCTTTTTATTTATTTATTTATTTTATTATTAATTAAGTCATAGCTGTGTACATTGATATGATCATGGGGCATCATACACTAGTTTCACAGACCGGTTGACACGTTTATATCACACTGGTTAACATAGCTTTCCTGGCAATTTCACAGTTATTATGTTAAGACATTTACATTCCACATTTACTAAGTTTCACATATACCATTGTAAGATGCACCACAAATGTATTCTCAACAATTCCCCTCTTTCCACATACCTCCTCCCTCCCTCCCCTCCCTTTGCTCCTACCCCCTATTCCTAGGTTGCAAATGGGTTACAGCATTCATGTGAAAGCCCTAAATTAGTTTCATAGTAGGGGTGAGTACATTGGGTACTTTTCCTTTCATTCTTGGGATACTTTACTAAGAAGGATATGTTCCAGCTCCATCCATGTAAACACAAAGGAGGTAAAGTCTCCATCTTTCTTTAAGGCTGCATAATATTCCATGGTGTACATATACCACAATTTATTAATTCATTTGTGAATCGATGGGCACTTGGGTTTTTTCCATGACTTAGCAATTGTGAATAGGGCTGCAATAAATATTCTGGTACA
>CAUYPK010066574.1:0-12670 GCA_963574355.1 Loris lydekkerianus | reverse complement strand
TGTATCTGCAAATAAAATTGCAACACCTGCTTTTTTCTGGTTACCATTTGCCTGGAATATGGATGACCATCCTTTCACCCTGAGTCTGTATTTGTCCTTTAAGTTAAGATGTGACTCTTGAATGCAACAAATATCTGGCCTGAGTTTTTGTATCCAGTCAGCTAACCTATGCCTTTTTAGAGAACAGTTTAAGCCATTCACATTAATGGAAAATATTGATAAGTCTGGTGGAGTTTGGGGTATCGAGGTTTTCAAAGGTCCAGTGGACATTTTTAATCCTTTTGCCAGTGTGGAAGTTGGAGTTTGATCCGACATTTCTGAATGAGTTTACTTTTGTGGTATAGGATTGGGTTGGTCATTGTGGAGGATAGGTCTGAGAATATCCTGAAGAGCTGGTTTACTTATGGCAAATTTTTGCAACATATGAATGTCATTGAAGTATTTAATTTCTCCATCATAAATGAAACTCAGTTTAGCTGGGTACAACATCCTAGGTTGAAAGTTACTTTGCTTTAGGAGATTAAAAGTCGAGTTTCAGCAGAGAGGTCTGAAGTCATTCTAATATTCTTGCCTTTGTACATAATGGTTTTGTTTCACCTGGCTGCTTTGAGAATCTTCTCCTTCATACTAACTTTAGTGAAACTAATTATGGTATGCCTGGTGGATGACTTATTGGGGTTGAATCATGCTGGGATTCTGAAGATGTCTGCTATCTGAATTTCAGGTTCCCTAGGCATATCTGGAAAATTTTCTTTCATAATTTCATGCAGAAGGGCCTCTGTGCACATCGAGGCCACTTCATCATTTTCTGAAATTCCTATTATTCGTATATTAGTCTTCTTCGAGTTATCCCAGAGCTCTCTGAGAGAATGATCCGTTTTTGCTCTCCATTTCTCTTCTTCTTTGAGGGTTTGGAAGCGTTCAAAGGCTTTATCTTCAATGTCAGAAATCCTTTCTTCTGCTTGGTCCATTCTGTTGCTGAGGGATTCTACTGTATTTTTCATGTCTTTGAGACCTGCAAATTCTTGCTTCAGTGTGTTTAAGTCTTTGGTGGTTTTGTCTTTAAATTTGTTAAATTCTTGAGACAACTTTTGAATTTCTCCTCGGATTCCTAATTCCATTTTATTAATCTTGTCTGCGATCCAAATTCTGAATTCAATTTCTGACATGTCAGCCAATTATTTATGAATGGGATCTTCAATTACATCCGCCATATCTTTCCTTGGGGGGGGGTTGATCTATTTTGGTTATTCATGTTACCAGAGTTTTTCCGCTGATTCTGCCCCATTGTTATTTTACTCCCTTTGATTTTTCCCCTGGGGCTTTGTTGAGGGGCCGTACAGCATTGTGACTTGAGAGACTGGGGAGCTGTCTGGTGTGGTGGGGCTAATTGGATCTGTCTTATTTTTAGCTGGTCTCTGTTTGACCCTAGTAAAGCACTTACTCTGGTTCAAAGTCTCAGTTCTCTGAGTCGCCCTGCCCTGGGAGCTTCCCGGGTCTGTGAGATCCTTTACTCAGGCAAATCCTTTACTCAGGGGTGGTCTCCTCTAGTTGCCCAGGGAGACAGGGGGTGTGGCCTCAGCCACCTCAGGGAGCTGCTGCTCTGATGTGGGTCTCAGTTCCGCTCAGCTTTCTGTCCGGCCGCCCGGCAACTGCTCAGGCCTCCCAATCCCAGAGTGAGGGGAGAGGGGAGCTCCAGGAGCCCGAAGTCGCTGGCAGCAAGCGCACTCAGTTCCATTCAGCTTTCTGCCTGGCTGTCCCGCTGCTGCTCAGGCCTCCAGATCCCAAAGTGGGGGGAAGGGGGGGAGTGCCAGGAGCCCAGAGCTGCTGGCAGCGAGCGAGTGCACTCAGTTCCATTCAGCTTTCTGCCCAGCCGCCTCACCAGCTGCTCAGGCCTCCAGATCCCAGAGTTGGGGGGGAGAGCACCAGGAGCCCGGAGTTGCCAGCACTAAGTGCACTCAGTTCCGTTTAGCTTTCTGCTTGGTTATATTGCTGCCCAAGGAGGGCTGAAAGTTCAGAGTTGCAGGCAAAGGTTATTTACAGTTTTTTAGAGTTTTATGCCTGTTAGGAGAATGCCCTGGCACTCTAGTAGGGGAGGTAGGTCCAGATTTCAGTAGGTCTCTCCCGTGGAGTGTAGTGGGAGGGCCTTTGATTTCTGCCCATTTGTTTGTGGGGCTCTTAGTCCAATCTGATGGGGGAGGGGGAACTCCTGTCCGCTTGGTGATAGGTTTTGTACCTTTTGTTTGTGTCCTGGTGGTCACAGCTCTCCTCAGCGGGGTTGATGTGCATTCTTCAACTTTCTCTCTTGATGCTGCTCAAACCCATCAGGTTACTTGCTAAATTTTCATCCCTTAACTCTCCTTCAGGATGGGAGTCTCTGTGGAAAGCTGGCTTCAGTCCACCATCTTGTCTCCCCCCTGAAAAAGAATTTTATACTGAGCATTTTTTACCTTTTTTGGAGGGTATATTTAAATTTATACCCCATTGCATTTTAGCTTTCTTAGTAGTTTTTACTATTGTTCCAAAAAAATGCTTTGTTATCAATCTTTATTGCCAATGCCGTTATTTCCTTAAAACAAATTCCTGCTTCATTAATTACTGTGGTTTGATGCTTCACTGTTTTTGATATATTTTATCCAACAAAAAGCAAAGGCTTATATAATATAAATATACATTTGAATAAGCAATATACTAAGAGTGCCTGCTTCTAGGAACACTTGCCAAATCTGTATAATAAATATGTTTAAAATTTATTGCCATTTTAATGGGGAAAGTACCACATGATTATTTTAATTATTATTCATAATGAAGTCTAGAAATGGGATAAATACTATAAAATATTATAAAAGTATAATTACTTAGGGTTTAGAAACTAGAGAACTCATTCAGCATACAAGGGCTATCTCTGGCATTCATTTCACACATGGGTGGAAAAGAAATGCAAGCCATGCTCTTTGATTACAGAGCATGAGGAGAGATGTTGCCTTCATGGTTTCCCTCTCTGTGATTTCTCACCGGTGGTGTTAGGGAAAAGTGGTTCTTCAAGTTCACAATTATTTACACAGCTCAGTGTTCACAAAAGGCAACAATGTAAGAAACCAAGAAGTTCCCAAATAGGTCATATTTGGATTTCCATATCTTCAAACACCTCAAACTCTCTACTTGCTTTGATTCTGGTTCTTAATTTCTCCAGGTTTCTACCTAGTCCCTTTCTTGGAAAAACTTGACCCTGTGTGACTGTATCAGCCCCCAACTGTAGGGTTCCTTCAGTATCTACCTTGTAATGTGCGAAGTGCTTAGAAACCTAGGCTTGAGGGTCTTTGTGGTAATGAGTCTCATTCTAGTTGGTCTTCCTCCTGGCTTAATGACATCCTCTGAGGTCAAAACCATGTTAAAGGCCAGAAATTCTCTTTTGGGTATCACTGCCTGATGTAACTTGTCTATTTTCTTCCCTTGATCCTGGTCGTTACTGCAGAAATCTGTTTTACTTCCTTATGTCTATTCCCTTTAATCAATCAAGGACTCAACACTAAATAATTGTATATTTTTTAATAATAATAATTATTATTATTTAGCACATGTTCAATTTCTAATTCTATTTTCATACTTTGACCCATTTTTACTGTATCTGATGTTGTTCTTGTGATTTTTTAAGATCTCTTTATAATACAGGAAGCTTGAATCAAATTAATTCATCAAATTTGCAGCACATTTTATTGTATGTAGTAAATTTTCTGTTTCTTTGTAATCTTCATTTCACATTGAAAAGCTCAAACTTTATATGGAGGTGCAATTTATCAGCTTTTTAAATGTGTGGCTTCTTTCATTGCTTTATTAAAAATTCTGTGCCAAGGTTTATCTGTACCTTCTACATTTCCTTGTTTTCATTTTTATGCTTGATTTTTAAGTCATGTGAAATTAATTTAGTGTAGGTTGTGACTTTTTTTTTCTAATTCTGACTATTTTTGCCAGAACAGAGAAGGGAGAAAATATGTATTTTCTCACTTACTTGTGATATCACCTCTATCATATATTTTTATTAATTTTTACATGAAGAAACATCCAGAAGTTGCACTTCCTATTCAGCTTTGCTGGTTTCCCCTGTGGATTCCTGAATAACTAATATATTGCTGATAATTATATTTCTGGTTTGATAACTTGTAGTCTACATTCCCCCTTTCTCCTTACTTTCCCCAGAAATATTTTTGGGCTAGGCTTGCCTGTTTATTTTTTCAAATGTACCTAAGAATGTATATTATAAAATTTACTGGGATTTTAATTGGAATTGCAGTAACAACAAATTAATTTGAAAATATTTAGTAAAATTACTATTCAGGAGCTTGGCCTATCTCTTTAATTATTTCTTCTTTTCTTACATAGTAGAGTTCATACCATTTTTGCTGATGCAATTCACTGGCTATCACTGCTGAAGTGATAGACTATTTTCTTTCATGGTATTTTCTGACATATGTAAAAGCTATTAATTTTAATGCATTTGTTTTGTATTAAGCCCGCATTAAAATGTTTTCTTCTAATACTTCCCCCCCCCCATTGATTCTTCTGGCTTTTCTACGTAGATAATTTCATCATTTGTAGATAAAGATACAATGAAACTTACATCTATTTCCTTTTTTTTTCATACCAATGCCAAGAATTTGGGGATAATTTCAAATTATATGACTACAGCGGGTGTCATACCTAGTTTTTAGGGGGTTTTGTTGTTTGGGTGGTTTTGTTGTTGTTGTTGTTGCTGTTGCTGTTTATTTTTTTGGCCTGGAGTGTCGTGTCAACAATACCAAGTTCTAAGGTTGTGACCACCCTCTCACGGCCACAGCAGACATCACTAAATAATCAATGAATTTTATATTTCAAGTTTTCTCAATAACTAAAAAATATATACAATTGGTGTTTATATTCAGACTAAATACCGCTACTTTAAACATGTAATTCAAATTATTACATTCACAAAAACATAATCCCATTTTAATTTTATTCTAGCACTTATTCCAGTCTAAACCTATCTTATTTACCTATATCTTTGCTTAGTTTTTTGTCCATCTCAATCCCTTTAGGACCATGACCTCATTTGTGCTACTCACCATTGTGCCCTCAGTACTTAAGACCCTCACTGGCACATAGCAGGTATTCACATATTTGGTGATTGAATTCTAAATAATTCCAATCAATCAAAGGCTATGCCCTCATCTAATTCTAGTCCTGTTTCCATCTTTAATCCCAACAGTAACACTTTTCTTTAGGTATTTAAGCCTCTCACAGAAAAATATCCTTGTGCTTTCCTCCCTCTAATTTGCATGGCATTGTCTCAGATATTATCATTTTGGAGTTCATATAAAGACAATGTAGAAGAAGACGGAATGATCCTAGCAGAAGTAAAATAGTTTTGGGGTTCTTGGTACAGTCCTATCTCTGAATTCTGGGGCTAGGGACAAGTAGAAAGAATCAAGAAAGATTTTACTTTTTTTCTTAGGTGATATTAATGCTGTTTATGTACAAATCCCCCAAAAGGGTATATGGGATGAATTTTAGAAAGGCATTTCTCAACCTACCTCTACCACTAATGACTTTAATGGGAAACCTGTGCTGCTTTGGCCTATGGTGTTCTCTTATTTGTAGATTATAATGACTCTGTAATTTTTATTACTGTTGAATATGAAACTTGATGAATTTTTGAAATATGAAATTAGAAGTTTACATACAAAGTTTGTATATATCTAGTAATCTATGGTCATAGTGACCCAAAAGACAATGCTATATATATAAAATAATGTTTAATGAATACTTTTCATTGATAAAGTATTTCCACTTTTGATAATTAAATTCAGATTTTATACATCCTCTGAGGTAGGTATTGTTAATTTCCTAATCTTAAAAGATTGGTAAATTCAGAGAATATAAAATAACGTCTACACATGCATGAACAGAAAGTAGAAATAAACAGGATTTACTTACTCTGGATTATCTGTCAAAAAAATTCATATTTTTCTGATGTGTCCTAATTATTCTCAATACTGGCATTGCATGGGTACCCATCAATGGAAGCAGAAAGTACACACACACACAAAGTCCATTCTTACTATTCACAGTAGTTATGTTCTATAGAGTCACTGTGAACATTCAATTAGGAAACACTAAATCATTGTTCCTGGGGGAAATATAGAATGAGGTTCCTGTGACCGTTTAGTCACATCATTTTCATCAGCTGATCAATATGTATCCCTCTGTGTGTGTGTGTTCCTATTTAAAGACATCTTTTAATTGATATTGTTAATTCATTAATATTGAACTTACATCCAGCAACACTATGTAACTCACGCCTGAACAAAGCATCAAGCACACTCATGTTTTTCAATAAGGGACATTGCAGCATTCTTGCACTTAGGAATGCGAGACAGTGCTTGATCACTACACTTGGGGAGCATTTTAAACAACAAAATCACAAAAATTGCATGAAAATGTGGCACTAAATATACCACAAAAAGGACGTTTGTTTAAGGTCTGAGAGCTGAAACAAAAACTAGAACATTGCTTTTTTTAACCTCAGCTGGGTGTACATAACAGGTGAGATAAGTTTTCACCATTCTGTGAATGCACACATCTGCAAATGATTGTAAAAGCACAGTGGGAATTGTTTTTTAGGAGTACACAAAAATTCTAGCAAGTAGGTGAATTTGTTACATGGAATACACAAACAATAAAGATAAATTACATCCCCCCCCAGACACAGACACACACTGACATCATCAGCCAATATTAATAATTAATACCTCTAATTTATAATCTAGCACTACAAAGTTCATTCTAGCTTTGTCTCTATTTCTAACTTTTCATTTTGACAATTGGAAATCTGGCTCTCATTATCCACAATATATTTACTAATTTGTTCAAATCTAATGTAGAGAAGTGATTTCAAAATTTCTAACCACACTTCTGTGAGAAACAAAATTTAAAATTATAGTACAGTGTTTGTGGAGTTCTTTTTGTCTTTATACTCAGAATATCCCAATACTTTTTCCAAAATTATTTAATCCAGCTTCTTTCTTCTCCATCCCTGTCAGTGCAATTATGTGATTTCATTTGTATCACAGTTAGATACATTTGTCACAGTCTGCAGTCCATCTTACTTCTATATTCTGGTTGATTTTTTTTTTTTTAATTTACATGCACTAAAATTCATTTTGTAATGTGTAAAGTTCCTTAGATTTTAATGAATGTAGGATCATGTGTCTATCACTGAAGTTCTACATGGAACACTTTTATTATTCCCAAAATTCCCTCGTTCTGTTCCTTTAAAGACAACTCTTTCCCCATTCATTCTACCCCCCTAGCAATCACGCATCTATTTCTTTCCTCAACTTCTGCCTTTTCCAGATTGTCATGTATATCAAACCACATAATATATAGCCTTGGTGGACTTTTTTCACTTAGGAAAAGACATCTAAGATTCATCTATTTTGTTATATGAATGATTTATTTCCTCTTGATGCTGAATTGTGTTTTCTTATAGGGTTGTACCAGTTTGTTTCTTAAATCCTTTTATCAATTGAAGGGTATCTTGGTTGTTTCCAGTGTTTGGTGATAATGCATAAAGTTGTTACAAATATTTGGTACACAGCTATGATTTAACAATAAAAATAATAATAATTTTTTAAAAAAAGAATTCTGTCTAAAACATAAATTTGCCCATCTTCTGAGCCTCATAAAAGTAAAATTGCTAGTTCATATGGTTTAATATGCTACTGGATTTGCTTTGCTAGTATTTGCTGAGGGTTTTTTATCTATGTTCATAAGAGACACTGTTCTCTTTTCTTCCATTTTTCCTTTTTCTGGCTTAGGTGTCATTGGCTTGGAGATAGAGTTAGGACATGTTTCCACTTCTGTTTTTTGAAAGAGTTTGAGTTTGTCGACTTTTTTTAAATGTTTGGTAGAATTTACCAGTGAAACATTGGAGCCCTGGGATTTTCTTTGCTAAAAGTGTTTTGATTATTAGCTCAATCACTTTACTTCTTACAGGTCTATATATGCTTTCTTCCTAAGTCAGTTTATATAAGGCCTTTTTAGAATATTATATGTTGGATCTAAGTTATCTAATTCATTTGTTTATAACTGCTCATAGTATTCTATTTTAATCTTTTTTATTTCCATTGAAAGTAGTAATGTACCTACTTTAATTCCAGATTTTAGTGAGATCACTTTTCTCTCTTTCTCATTATCAGTCTACCTAAAGATTTGTCTTCATTTCCTTAAAATTTTTCAAGGGACCACCTTTCAATTTCATTGATTCTCTGTGTTCCTCATTTGTTTCATTATTCCAATTTTTTTTTTTTTTTTTTGTCTTGGTTCTGCTTTTTATTATTTCTTTCCTTCTTGTTTTTGGTTTGGTATATTTTTCTTTTTCTAGTTTCTAAGATGGGAGCTTGGGTCATTAATTTGACACCTTAATCTTTTTTAATGTAGATACACCTATAAATTTCTCTCTGAGCACTGATGTCACAACATATCATAAGTTTCAATATGTTTTATTTTAGTTTTTGTTCATTTCAAAGTATTTTCTATTTTTTCTTATAATTTTTCCTTGATTCATTGGTTATTTAGTAATATGATGTTTAATTTTCACATACTTATAAATTGTATAAATTTTTTAAATTTCTTTCCTTTATTGATTTATAATTTAAATTTAAATCCATATGGTCATAGAAAATATTTGCATAATTTGTATCTTTCTTAGTTTATTGAGACTTTTGGAGGGTCTTAACATATAGTCTACCCTGAGAATATTTATGTGTACTTGGGAAGAATGTTTGTCTGCTATTAATAAATGGACTATTTCTAATTGTTTGTTAGAATTTGATTAAAAATCTGCTATTACTGTTAGTCTTCCAATAGGCTGTTCTAGCTATCATTGAAAATAGAGAATCTATTTATTATTGTAAAATGCCTACTTCTCCCTTCAATTCTAGAGGTTTTTCTCCATATATGTTGCATCTTTTTAGATGTGGCCATGTTTATCATTTTTATATACTAAATTTACACTTTTGTCATTATATTGTGTTGTCTTGCAATAGTTTTTTACTTAAATTCTATTCCACCATATTAGTATAGCCACTCCATGCTACTTTTCTTTTGTGTTTTAAAGGATTGTATTTCTTCACCTTTTCACATAAAGCCTATTTGTGCTTTTAAATCTATTGTAAGCCTCTAGTACACAACATACACTTGGATCATATATTTTTTTAATCCACTCTGGTTATTCCCTGTCTTTTGATTGAAAAACTTATCCATTTATATTTAAAATAATTATTGATAAGGGCAGAGACAAAATGGCTGACAAAAGCCAGCTTTCCACAGAGGCTCCCATCCAGAAGGAGAGTTATAGGACATAAATTTTGCAAGTAACGTGGTGGATTAGAGCTACACCAAGAGAGAAGGTTGAAGAATGAACATCAACCCCACTGGGGTGAGCTAGGATCCCAAGGACACAAACAAAAGGTACAAAACCCATCACCAAGCAGACAGGAGTCCCCTCCCCCATGAGAATGGCTCAGAGTGCCCCAAAAACAAACAAGCAAAGTTCAAAGGTCCTACCACTACACTCCATGGTAGAGACCCTCTATAAAACTGGACCTACCTCCCCTACTAGGGTGCCAAGGCATTCTCCTGCCAGGCATAAAACTGTACAGAACTGTATATATTCTCTACTTGCAATTCTGAGCTCCCAGCACTCCCCTCCACTCTCACCCTGAGGTTTGGAGGCCTGTCCCCCAGGAGTCCAGATTCTTGGGTGATTTCTCAAGGGGTGTGGACAGGGCCTAGGCTGCAGCTGGTCAGTGCCGATTCTGCAGCACGGGAGTGAGGAGAGGATGTCAGCTTAGAGGGAACCATGCCAGAGTGGCGATGCCCCGAGGAACAGAGCAGAAGCCATTTTTGGCAACAATAGGGCTCACTCCCGGATATTCCAAAGCCACACCCCTGTCTCCATGGGCAACCAGAGAAGGCTGGGCATCTTCTCAGGTGGCAACCACCATGGAACAGATCTGGGATAAAAATGCAAGATCCATGAGTAAAGGGTTTGCCTGAGGTGGTACGAGCCTGGGTGGAGCATAGAGGCTAGAAACATATGCATAGAGCCGGGAAGTTCCCAGGGCGGGGCTGACCCAGAGGACCGCTTTACTGAGCCTAAGATGTATGTGGCTGTCAGGGTATTGTCAGCCTATAGACAAAAGAAGGCAAGAGGCTCGAACTGACAGCTAACCGAATACAAACTGGCAAGAGCAAAGACAGGGCCTGAGGCGTAGGCTCTGGGAAGTCAAAACAGCTTCTCTTCTGCAGGGGAATTTAGCAGGGACAGAAACAAATTCCCATAAAGTTGTTCTATTCTGTTCTGTCAGTAACATGAATCAGGGGCGGGGATGGAACTGAGTGAACACCACGCAGCCTCCATCAAGCACCCGAGTTTGTCAGGCCTCACCTCACCCTGCTGGATAGAGGCCAAGCACAGTGGCCTGGATGAGCAGAAATAGATTTCCTTGTGATTCAGGCAGCTGCAAACCCCTGGAGTATCTGTTCACTACAGACAACTGTGACACAGCCCTGCGGGGCTATCAGTGACTGGGTGTGACAGAGGTGCAAGGTGGGGAAGGAGGCATCAAACTACCTAGACTAATCTATTTTCTGGGTGGGTCCTCCTGACTCCAGGGAGCAAGCCATATCTGAGTTGTCACCAGACCGCTGTGATCCAGTTGCCAGAGACCTCTTAAACTCTCCCACCTGAGACAGGTGCTGACTGAGACAAATGACCTTTTGAACTGACCCAATTGCCTGAGGACTATTCAAGTGGTGCCATGGGTGTGTGGTTGTAGGAAGGTTTGATTTTCCTTTTTCAATTGTTGCCTGTGGGGGGCAGGGTGACTTAATTGCTGGTATTTCTTCATAGCTGAGACTTCAACCTAGAGTGACTTTTTCACTAGGGTAAGACAGAAACTAGCGGAACATAATACAGAACCACTTAGCCACACCACACCAAACAAGTTCCCAGTTTCTCAGGCCATAGCACTATACGGGTCCTTGAAAAAGCTGCAGGGGAAAAATGAAACGATGTACAACAACCATGGGGTGGAATCAGCACAAAAACTCTGGTAACATGAATAACCAGAATAGATCAACCCCCTCAAGGAATAATATGGCAGATGCAACTGAAGATATTATTCTCAAACAGCTGGCCGAGATGTCAGAAATCAAATTCAGAATTTGGATTGCAAACAAGATTAATAGAATGGAGGAAAATTTGGAATTATAAATTCAAGGAGTAACTCAAAGTGAAAATTAGAAATTTGAAGAAAAATTCAAAAGTTGCTGTAAGAATTTAACAAATTTTTGTTTGTTTGTTTTTATTTTTAAATCAACTTTATTTATGTATAACTTATATATAATAAAATTTACCATTTTAAGTGTGTGCTGTTGAGTTTTAATAATTATGTATTTTATTTATTTGTTTATTCTTACAAATTCCATTCTTTTGTAGCCATATATATATATTTTTTGTTGTTAAATCATAGGTGTGTACATTAGTGCAATCAAGGAGTACATTAGTGCAATCAAGGAGTACAATCAAGGTTTCATATAGAATCAGAAATATTCTTATAAAACTGTTCAACATACACTTCATGGCATTTTCTTAGTTATTGTATGCAGACATTTGTATTCTGCATTTAGTAAGTTTCACCTGTACCCATTCTAAGATGCACCGTAGGTGTGGCCTGACCCATTACCCTGCCTCCACCCTAACCTCCACCCACCCTTCCCCTTCCTTGGCCCTTTCCTCATAGTCTTGTGCTATAGTTGGGTTATAGCCTTCATGTGAAAGCAATAATTTAGCTTCATAGTAGGGCTGAGTACACTGGACGCTTTTTCTTCCATTCCTGAGATACTTTGCTAAGAAGAATATGTTCCAGCTCCACCCATGTAAACATGAAAGAGGTAAAGTCTCCATCTTTCTTTAAGGCTACGTAATATTCCATGGTATACATGTATCACATTTGCCAGTCCATTTGTGGGTCGATGGGCACTTGGGCTTCATCCATGACTTAGCAATTATGAATTGGGCTGCAATAAACATTCTGGTACAGATGTCTTTGTTATATTGTGATCTTTGGTCTTCTGGGTATAAACCTAGTAAAGGAATTATAGAATCGAATGGCAGGTCTATTTTTAGGTCTCTAAGTATACTCCAAACATCCTTCCAGAAGGAATGTATTAGTGTGCATTCCCACCAGCAGTATACAACTGTGCCCTTTTCTCCACATCCACACCAACATCTCTGGTTTGGGGATTTTTTTATTTGGGCTACTCCTACTGGGGTTAGTTGATATCTCAAAGTAGTTTTGATTTGCATTTCTCTGATGATTAAGGAGGATAAGCTTTTTTTCATGTGTTTGAAGATCACGCATCTGTCTTCTTTAAAGAAGTTTCTCTTCAAGTCCCTTGCCCACCCTGAAATGGGGTCATGTGTTCTTTTCTTGCTAATAAATTTGAGTTCTCTGTGGATTCTGGTTATTAGACCTTTATCGGAGGTATAACCTGTAAATATTTTCTCCCATTCTGAGGGCTGTCTGCTTGCTTTACTCACTATGTTCTTGGCTGTGCAGAAGCTTTT
>CAUYPK010066572.1:0-11277 GCA_963574355.1 Loris lydekkerianus | reverse complement strand
GCCTTAACTGTTTGAGCCACAGGCGCCGAGCCAATTAAAAAAATTATTAAAAATTATTTCTTAATGGGTACAGGCGAAACTTACTAAATGCAGAATACAAATGCCTACATACAGTAACTAAGAAAATGCCATGAAGGCTACGCTGAACAGTTTGATGAGAATACTTCAGATTGTATATGAAAGCAGCACATTGTACCCCTAGATTGCACTAATGTACACAGCTATGATTTAACAATAAAAATAAATTTTAAAAAATAAATAAAAATATATAATTTGTCAGAGAAAAAAAAAGTTATTTCTTATTAATAATATTACTTTAGAATAAATAAGGATGGCGTACATGAAAAAAAGATAAATCTACTATTTTTTCTTTTTTTTTTTGAGACAAAGTCTCACCTTGTTGCCCTTGGTAGAGTGCCCTGGTGTCATAGCTCATAGGCTCACAGCAGCTTCAAACCCTTGCACTCAAGCAATCCTCTTGCCTCAGCCTCTCAAGTAGCTGGGACTATAGGCATGCACCACAATGCCCCAGTTATTTTTAGAGACGGGGTCTCACTCTTATTCAGGATGGTCTCCAACTTCTGAGCTCAAGCAATCACTCCCCTTGGCCTCCCAGGGTGCTAGGATTACAGTCATCGCTCCCAGCCAGATAAATCTACTATTTAACCACAAAGATCAACTGCTTTTAAAAATATCTTTAAGAGAGTTCCTAGCTGGTCTACATAATGGAGTGTCTATACTTTCTCTCAGTTTGCCAGGCAGAGCCCTGGCTTTGGCAGTCCTCATATTCCTGCACGTGAGTACCTATGTCTGCATACTATATTTCCAGAGTTATAATGAAAATGTCATTCTGAGCTCTGCTGGGGCCGATTTCTCAGACAGCATGGCACCTTCCTGTCAGCCATTAGCCCTACAACATCATTTCCCCCTCTGTGAGTTCAGAATTTCTGCTGTCAAGTTCATGTTATTCAAAGTTCACCGCAAATTCTTTAATCCACCTCCTTTCTGGAATATCTATTTGACTGCCAAAGGTCATTCAACTTTTAACACCCTTGCAGTGTGACTGTGGATGAAGTGAGGTACGTAAAGGGCATTGGCCCCTTTTGGACCCACTTAGCTCTAGAGAGGCAACTGTTTATCTTCTTTTCTTTTTTTGAGAGAGTCTCACTTTGTTGTCCTTGATAGAGTCATGTCACAGGTCAAAGCACTCTGAAATTCTCGGGCTCAAGTGATTCTCTTGCCTCAGCCTTATGAGTAGCTGGGACAACAGGTGCCTGCTACAACACCCAGCTATTTTTAGAGACAGGGAGGGTCTTGCTCTGGCTCAGGCTGGTCTTGAACCTGTGAGCTCAGGCAATCCCAGATTACTGGGATTACAGGCGTAAGCCACTGCGCCCGGCCCGTGTATCTTATTTTCCACTTTCCTCCACACCCTTCTCACTTCAGGCTTTAGGTCTTTGTCCACTCTTTCATCCTGCTTTTCTATATCCTGGGCATTCTTTTGCAGGATTAGCTCAAGTCTACTACCTCCAAGAATCCTTTCTCCATCTATTTTACATCATACTGAGACAAATGGCTCTTAGAATACTGCTGAAAAGATAGTAGATTATGTACTTGTGATTTTATTTTCATTTGTTCCTTTCCAAATGTACATAATGCAGTCTAATAATAGAGAAAAATAAAATTCCTTCTGAAAAATGATTTTTGGAATTCAACACAGGAATCTATCACAAAGGCGCATTCTGTATTTACTGATGAACTAGTGATAGTAACAGACATTGTACCAGATAAAGCAATGAATAAGATAGAGCAGGAAGAAATTTCTTCACAAAGCTTAAAAACAGAATGTCCTGCTCATATCGCTTTCTTTTTTTATTGTGGTAAAATTATACACAACATAAAATTTATCATTTTAACCATTTAGAAGTATACAGTTCTGTGACACAAAATACATTCATGTTACTTGAATGATGCAACCATCAACACTCCAGGTGGTTTTCACCTTTTGCAACAGAAACTCTGTACCCCTAAACAATAACTCCCCATTCAGTCCTGTCCCTACCCCTGGTAACCACCACTTTACATTCTCTGTGAATTGTAAATTTTCAGGTTCCTCACCAAGAGGAATCATACAATATGTGTCCTTTTATGAATGGTTTATTTCACTTAACATAACGTTTTCAATGTTCATCCATGGTACAGCATGTGTCAAAATTTCCTTTCTTTTTTTTTTAGAGACAGAGTCTCACTTTGTCGCCCTCAGTAGAGTGCTATGGCATCACAGCTCACAGCAACCTCCAATTCTAGGGCTTAGGCGATTCTCTTGCCTTAGCCTCCAAGTAGCTGGGACTATAGGTGCTTGCCACAATGCCTGGCTATTATTTTGCTGTGGTTTGGCCGGGGCCAGGTTTGAAACCACCACCTTCAGTATATGGAGCCACTGAGAAACAGGCGCAGGCCAAAATTTCCTTTCCTTTTAAGGCTAAATAATATTCCATTGTATGTATATGTCACATTTTGTTTATCTATCATCTGTTTTTGTTTTTATTTAAAAACAATTGTATTGAGATATAATTTACATAGTAAGAAATCTACCCATTTAAAGTGTACAACTCAGCGGTTTTCAGATATTTACAGGGGTGGGTAACAGTCACCATAATCTAATCTTAGAGCATCTGCATCACTCCTTAAACAAAGCTTTTACTTATTAGCTATACTGAATATTTGTTCTGTTCCTGGCACCCTGAAAATTACTTTACAGATATTATTTCCTTTAGTCTTCCAATAATCTTTGTGTTTGGCATTATTATCCCCTTTTCATGGATAAGGAAACCAAGGTCCAGAATGACCAAGATTATATAAGCTTCTAGTGCCAGAGCTAGGATTCAAAAATCTCAAGAGTTTTTCTTTTTTTGTAGAGACAGAGTCTCACTTTATCACTCTTGTTAGAGTGCCATGATGTTACAGCTCACAGCAACCTTCAACTCCTGGGCTTAGGCAATTCTCTTGCCTCAGCCTCCCGAACAGCTGGGACTACAGGCGCCCACCACAACACCTGGCTATTTTTTTAAATTAAATCATAGCTGTGTATATTAATGCGATCATGGGGCACCATACAATGCCAGCTATTTTTTTGTTGCAGTTTGGCCGGGGCCGAGTTTGAATCTGTCACCCTCAGTATATGGGGCCAGTGCCCTACTCACTGAGCCACAGGCGCCACCCAGAGTTTTTTGTTTTGTTTTCTGATTAATATGGGGGTACATACAATTAGGTTACATAGTTTGCTTTTGTAAGGTTAAAGCCCAGGTTGTAGTTGCATGCTTCACCCGGGAAGTATGTCATATACCTATTAATCTATTGGTTCTTATTAACTACTGAGTACATGTAGTGCTTGTTTTTCCAAATACTTCGCTTAGGAGCACTCTTGCAAACAAAACATGGGAAATAGATATCTTCAACAACTTTCAAGATAAATGTTGCGGCACCATGGCTCATGCCTGTAACTCTAGCACTGTGGGAGGCAAAGGCGAGAGGATTACTTGCGCTCAGGAGTTCAACACAAGCCTGAGGAAGAGCAAGACCTTGTCTCTACTAAAAATAGATAAATTAGCTGGCAGTGTGGCAGGCTCCCTAGTCCCAGCTATTTGGGGGGCTGAGGCAGGAGGATTGCTTGAACACAGGAGTTGAGGTTGCTCTGAGTTAGGTCTATGGTCTATGCAACAGCACTCTAGGCTGGGGCAACCCAGTTAAGACTGTGTCTTACCAAAAAAAAAAAAAAGGAGGAATGTTGTGAAGTTTAAGTAAATTTGGTAAATGTAGGGAGTGTATGTACAAAGTTGGTGTACTTTCCATGACAGGAAGCATGGAGGGTTTATTGTACAGGAAAAAAAGTATTAACAGGTCCAGATAATCTCCTTTTTTTTCATTGTATCTTACATCAGCAAAATCTCTGTGCTAAAGCTACTATTTTAAGTGATACCTTGCAACAAGTTATAAGTACAGTGTACTATATTCAGGCAAATGCAATAGCCCTGGTCAGTTTGTCAGTTTCATAATCTGCTAAAATTGAACCATGAGTGTGGATTCGCCATATCATTCTAAAGTACGTTGGTTGGAGCTCACACCCGCAGCTCAGTGAATAGGGCGCCAGCCACATACACAAGGCTGGAGGGTTTGAACCCAGCCGGGATCTGCTAAACAACAATGACAACTGCAACCAAAAAATAGCTGGGCGTTGTAGCAGGCACCTATAGTCTCAGCTCCTTGGGAGGCTAAGGCAAGAGAATTGCTTGAGCCCAAGAGTCTGGGGTTGCTGTGAGCTATGACACCATAGCACTCTACCCAGAGCGACAGCTTGAGACTCTGTCTCAAAAAAAGGTATGTTGGTTGGGTGTTGCAGAGACAGGTATATGAGAACAGATAGTTAAATTTTATGAAGAACAGAATCAGCAATGTGAATTATTAAAAGAACATTTCTATAGGAATGAATTTATGTGTGATATAATGTCAAATCAAAATGACTTGAGTATTTCTTTTCAAGGTAGCACTAAGTCTATTTATATATAATACGTGGCAAAAAATCCAAGCATTTCAAAAAAAGTTATCTTTTTTCAGAACACTTCTTCAAAACGAAATTTCAGACGAACAATTTTCTCCAGTTATCAAAGAAGGATGATATATGCGAATCATCTGTAGAATACACAATTATTTTTAGACCTATTAATTGAAGAATAGAATGAAAGGCTCATTGACTTTGAGAATCATGACATCACACTCAAAGTAGCAATTCACCCTCACCTAGCTGATAT
This sequence comes from Loris lydekkerianus, assembly GCA_963574355.1. Taxonomy (NCBI): domain Eukaryota; kingdom Metazoa; phylum Chordata; class Mammalia; order Primates; family Lorisidae; genus Loris; species Loris lydekkerianus. The sequence continues at coordinate 6,469 of CAUYPK010066572.1, read as the reverse complement.
CACCAAGGCACCTAAAGAACTACAGATGGAATTGACTGAGCTCTCAGTAGATGATATTTTAAAGTCATTGTTTGATGCTAAATGCCAGGAAGGCTATGTTAACCAGTGTGATGAAAATGTGTCAAACTGTTTATAAAACAGTATAATACAGTATATCGTGCCCCATGATCGCATTAATATACACAGCTATGATTTAATATTAATAAAAAGATAAAAAATAAAAAAAGAAAGAACTAATTGAAATATGGAAAAATGCAATAGAATAGCCATGCCTTCTGCAAAGTGCATGAAAAATTCTTCCTTCCTTCCCTGCCTCCCTCTCTCCCTTCCTTCCTTCTTTTTTCTTTTAGAGACAGAGTTTCATTTTGTTGCCCTCAGAACAGTGCCATTGTGTCACAGCTCACAGCAACCTCAAACTCTTAGGCTCAAGAATCCTCTTGCCTCAGTCTCCCGAGTGGCAGGTGTATGCCACAACCCCTGCTATTTTTAGAAACAGAGTCTCATTCTTGCTCAGGCTGGTCTCGAATTCCTGAGCTCAGGTGATCCACCCACCTTGGACGCCTAGAGTGCTTGCATTATAAGCATGATACTGCCACCGCACCAGCCTCTGAAAAATGATTTCTTGCTTTTCAATCACTTACTGCTGGAAATCTACCTTCTCCTCCCTAACCCAAATCAAGATGTTCTTAAGGGTACAAATGACTGATATCCATTTAGAGGATCAAGTGAAACTGCAGACCTCCATGCTTCAACCAAATATTCATATGCTTTCCAACAAAAATCAGATACAACAAAGTCATTAAAAGGTTAATTTTAACAGTTTCCATTTCTTGAAATTATTATTATTTTTTTTGGCCAGGGCTGAGTTTGAATCTGCCACCTCCGGCATATGGGGCCGGCGCCCTACTCCTTTGAGCCACAGACGCTGCCTCATTTCTTGATATTATTAAGTACACATTAATTGAAGTTTCTTAAATGTGGCCTTATTTGATTACAGCTAAACTAATGTGGCCTTCCAGCATGGAAACATTCCCAGTCCCCATGCTAGACACTGACTTGACATCTACATATCTATGCTTACAAGTATATATCTCTGGCATAGACCTATCTGCTGAACACTAAGTCTATGCATCAAACTTCCTCCTCAAATCTTTACTGAGGTGTAGGAAACAGAGATGTTTTGCAGCCAGGGGACAAGCCCTTGGGTAGCTCAGTGGTCTGGGAACGAGATGAGAACTGTCGCTTGTTAGTGAGCAGGTGTTGGACCTTGAACATTTGTGTGTGGCAGTAGAGCCTATGGTCAAAGAGCACATGGCAATCCTTAAGCACGTAGCCCTTGTACATCATTGCTGAGCACTCCCCACACCTGTTATCCCCTCAATAAATAGCCACTGAGGAGGTTGTTCGAGGCTCGTTTGCCGGCACCTCTGGTGAGCCTCACCTCTGGAAAGAGTGTACTTTCTATCTTTTCTTTTTTTTTTTTTTTTGAGACAGAGTCTCACTATTTCGCCCTTGGTACAGTGCCATGGCATCATAGCTCACAGCAACCTCAAACTCTTGGGCTTAAGTGATTCTCTTGCCTCAGCCTCTCGAGTAGCTAGGACTACAGGTGCCTGCCACAAGGTCCGGCTATTTTTTGGTTGTAGTTGTCATTGTTTGGCAGGCCTGGGCCAGATTTGAACCCGCCAGCTTTGGTGTATGTGGCTGGCACCCTACTCACTGAACTATAGTCGCCAAGCCAACAAGCCTGTGCTTTAAATCCACATACTGGCTGTTTCCTGCGTATGGCGCCAATGACACAGCGGCTCCAACACTGAGGTATCTTAAAAACACCTCAGATTCAATACATCCCAAACTTAAGTTTGGATCTCTCCATCAAAAATCCAGTGCTTCCTTTCTCATTATCCATCCTGTTGCTCAATCCAGAAATGTGAATCATTCTTGACATCTCTTTACCTCAGCCCTGAAATTCAATCACTAAAGTCCTTAGATTTTACCTGGTAAATCCCGAACTTATCTACTTTTCTCTATCTCTACTATCAATACCCTCATCAAAATTATCATTTTTTCACCTGGATTATTATAATACCTTTTCTTACTTGGTCTTTCTGCATCCTTTCTTTTTTGAGACAGTGTCTCATTTTGTCATCCTCAGTAGAGTGTTGTGGTGTCATAGCTTACATAGCAATCTCAAACTCTTGGGCTCAAGCAATCCTCTCGTCTCAGCCTCCCAAGTAGCTGGAACTACAGGCACCTGCCACAGTCTCCCTCGCTATTTTTAGAGACAGGGTTTCACCCTTGCTCAGGCTGGTCTTCGAACCTGTGAGGCTCAGGCAATCCACCTGCCTTGGCCTCCCACAGTGCCAGGATCACAGGCATGAGCCAACCACACCTGGCCCTTCTGCATCCTTTCTTATCCAACTCTAATCCATTCTTCATATTACATCTGGAGTTATCTTTTCAAAGGCAAATCTGATCATTCTTCTACTTAAAATGCTTTGGTAGTTAGGACTGTGATAGACTGTTGTAAAATATGGGCACACTTATTCCCTTTGCTGTACCCCCATCCTCCCATCAAGAGGTAGTCTATTTTTCCATTTCATGAATCTGGGCTGGACTTGTGTGACTGCTTTGACCAAAAGAATGCAGTGAAAATGATGCTGCTCTAGCTCTTTCTCCAATGTATGAAATTAAAAGGTCTCAGATCTGCCCATAAAAGCTTCACACCAGAGGATATTCAAGCACAAAACGAAACTCTGGCTCCATTAATGTCCTTTTTCAACAAATATATTGTGCTTCTACTATGGTAGGCCTGTGTTAGAACTTAGGACTACAAAGACAATACAACAGATGTCCCCACGTGAGTTATAATGCAGAGCAATATAGGGCTATAGATGCTATCATAGAAATCTCTATAGTATATAGGGGAGCACAAATGAAGAAGCATAATTCTAAGATAGGGAAGATCACAAAAAGCTTCAGAGAGAAGTGAGTCTTTTTTTTTCTTTTTTGGGACAGAGTCGCATTCTACTGCCCAGGCTAGAATGCAGCAGGATCATCATAGCTCATTGTAACCTCAAACTGTAAGCTCAGTGATGCTCTTGCCTGAGCCTCCCAAGTAGCTAGGACTACAGGCGCTGCCACACTGAGCTAATTTTTAAATTTTTTTATAGAGATGGGATCTCACTATGTTGCTCAGGCTGGTCTTACCCTTAGCCCCCCAAAGTCTGGGATTATAGGTGTGAGTCTTGAAAGAACAGAAGGTATTTAGCTAGAGAGAGAAGTATAACCTTCACTGAAAGAGTACCAGGATGGTAAAGGGACAAAGGCATTAAAAGGAATGCAGAAGTCAGAGAACTCTAAGTAACTCTCCATTGCTATATGGTAGAATGTTTAGTATGGAGTTCTGCTAGGGAAATGGTGAGATATAAGGCTGGAGGAGTAAGCATGGTTAGATGACTGAGGGTATTAAGTATTTGTGCTTTATTCTATAAGCAATGTATTCATAGGTATAGGGCAAAAAGATAATAGAAAAGTTGAAAGTTCTGGAGAGCATGGAAAAAATAAATGGAGCAAGGTATCAGGAGCAGCAGGGGAAGGTGGGGTAAATGAAAGGATTGGTCCCAAACTTCTTCCTCTAATGCAGTGGTTCTCAACCTGTGGGTCGTGATCCCTTTGTAACAATGAAAATATGTCATGCATATCAGATTTTTACATTATGATTCGTAACAGTAGCAAAATTACAGTTATGAAGTAGCAACGAAAATAATTTTATGGTTGGGGGTCACCACAACATGAGGAACTGTATTAAGGGGTCACGGCATTAGGAGGCATTAGGAAGGTTGAGCATCGCTGCTCTAATGCTACAAGAAAGGAAGTGAAGGTGGGTCTAAATAAAGACAAAGTCTTAGATCGGAGTAGTGTGCTGGGAAATCAGTTACTTGTTAGCTGGGATTTTCTCAGAAGGTAAGGTCTGAAAATAGAGACAGGAGAATAGAAAATAGCTACTGAGAAGAATGGAAAGCTGGCCCAGGATCGGCTAAGAATGGAGTGGTCCTGAGGGTTCAGCTTAGATTGGAACCGTGAATTTATAGTGCTGCCAGTTTGTAGCACTACATAATATTTCCAATATAACAGCAGACCAAACAGATGTTAAAAATAATACAAAGTTGAAGGGCAGATACCACAAAAGGACAATGAGTGAGGACATGGAGAGAAATGCCCAAAGACATAGGATCTGGACCGGATGAAGAAGGAAAGGGGATGGGGTGAAAAGAAAGAGAGAGTGAAAGAACAGAAGAGAGGACATGGGGTAGCAGTGAAAGACTAGAAAGATGAGACATGAGATTAAAATGAAGGTAACAGGATTCTGGGTAAAGACGGCAGATTAAACATAGGCATTAACCCCTACTCCTTCCAAAAACTCATTAAAGTGACAGTGAAGGTTTTTTTTTTTTAAAAAACATAAACCCACAAAGACAAAGACCACAAGAAGAGAAGATGACAAAACATTGGAAGCTGGAAACCAGAAGGATGGTGGTAACAGATTTAGCATAAAAAGCTGAATCCTGAGAGTGAAATCCAAGATGGCGGCTGAGTAACAGATTCCCTGCAACAGGACACGGTGAGTCTGGGGAGATAAGACTCCAGGCATCTCTGGCTGGTGGGGTCTGCCTATAATCATCCCTTTGAGGATACAGGGAGTCAACAAGGGACTTCTGGACCCCAAGAGGAGGACAAAAACAGTAGAAAACTGGCAAGTGGTTGCAGGTGTTCGATAGACCTAATCCCGCCGACAGCCATAAGTACAAGCACCAGTGAGACTGCAAACTGGAATGGCCTTACCTGCGAAATGTATTAGTGTTTTTGAACTTGGCACTCAGTTGAACTGCCTCGGGGAGAGCTTGAGCAGGAGTGCAGAGAACTCTGGGCATTGTCTAGGGCCCAAGAATTGAGTCGCTGAGCCGGATGGAGCTAATAGTGTTCGGCTGCGGGCCGAGAAGGAAGAACACTCCAACCCCAAACCCAGCAGAAAAAAAGAAATAACCAAAATCAGAGCAGAATTAAATGAAATTGAAAACAAAAGAATTATACAATAGACCAGTAAATCCAAAAGTTGATTTTTTAAAAGATCAATAAAATAGATAAACCTTTGGCCAACCTAACCAGGAAAAAAAGAGTAAAATCTCTAATTTCATCAATCAGAAATGGTAATGATGAAATAACAACAGACCCCTCAGAAATTCAAAACATCCTTAATGAATACTACAAGAAATTCTACTCTCACAAATATGAAAATATGAAAGAAATCGACCAATACCCGGAAGCACGCCACCTACCAAGACTTAGCCAGAAAGAAGTGGAAATGTTGAACAGTCCTATATCAAGTTCTGAAATAGCATCAACTATACAAAATCTCCCTAAAAAGAAAAGCCCCGGACCAGACGGCTTTACATCAGAATTCTACCAAACATTTAAAGAAGAACTAGTACCTATACTACTAAACCTCTTCCAAAATATAGAAAAAGAAGGAATATTACCCAACACATTCTACGAAGCAAACGTCACCTTGATCCCCAAACCAGGGAAAGCCCCAACAAAAAAAGAAAATTATAGACCAATATCACTAATGAATATAGATGCTAAAATACTCAATAAGATCCTAACAAACAGAATCCAAAAACACTTCAAAAAAATTGCACACCACAACCAGTGTCTCAAGGCTGGTTCAATATATGTAAATCTATAAATGTACAGCACATAAACAAACTGAAAAATAAAAACCATATGATTCCCTCAATTGATGCAGAAAAAGCTTTGATATTATCCAACATCCCTTCATGATCAGAACACTTAAGAAAATTGGTATAGAAGGGACATTTCTTAAACTAATAGAGGCCATTTACAGCAAACCCACTGCCAATATCATATTGAATGGAGTTAAATTGAAATCATTTCCACTTAGATCAGAAACCAGGCAAGGTTGCCCATTGTCTCCATTGCTCTTTAACATTGTAATGGAAGTTTTAGCCCTTGCAATTAGGGAAGAAAATGCGATCTAGGGTACCCACATAGGGTCAGAAGAGATCAAACTTTCACTCTTTGCAGATTATATGATTGTATATCCGGAAAACACTAGGGATTCTACTACAAAACTTTTAGAAGTGGTCAAGGAATATAGCAATGTCTCAGGCTACAAAATCAAAACTTATAAATCTGTAGCCTTTATATATACCAACAATAACCAAGCCGAACAAACAGTCAAGGACTCTGTTTTTTTCACAGTAGTTTTAAAGAAGATGAAATATTTGGGAGTAAACTATGAAAGTCTAAGAAAAGAAGTAGCCAACGATGTTAACAGATGGAAGAACATATCATGCTCATGGCTGGGAAGAATCAACATTGTTAAAATGTCCATACTGCCCAAAGCAATATATAATTTTAATGCAATTCCTATTAAAGCTCCATT
>CAUYPK010066569.1:0-39951 GCA_963574355.1 Loris lydekkerianus | reverse complement strand
AATGTAATCCACCGTGCAGCCTCTCCATATCCTGTCTTAGGCTGTCCCAGTTTTGGGAATCTTACCCGTCATTGGTGCTATAGAGGGCAGTGAAGAATAATAGTTAGATTCTTGGTTAATGAGCCAGTGATATTGGACCTTGACCTGATTTAACTGCCTCTAACCTTTTCTAAGGATACAGGGCCCAAAGGTGAAGGGTAAATAAGGGTAGCAGGGGAAGAAGGTAGGGTAAAAAACCATGTAGGCCCATCCACAGGGGATTTTCTAAAATTTATTATCTTCTCTTTTCTAGATCTTCTTGGAAGGTTTTGATCTTGTTTTGCACGATCTCAGATCTGTTGGCATAAAAGTAGCACTTCTTCTGCAAAAATAAACAGATGCCTCCCTTTTTGGCAGTTAATAGGTCTAATCCCCTTCTTGTTGGGCCAACTAGCTTGTGACACTTAGTTATCAAAGCCCTAGGAAACCTGTACAGCTGGGATCTGCCCGGTTGTTGCTCAGTGTCCTCAGGAGGCAAAACCACCTGGAGCCTGTGGAAGAGGCACAGGGAGTGGAGCTCTGGTCTCAGTTCTACGAGGGGAAGCGTTTTCTCCCAGGCAGAACAGTGCTCAGAGGAGGGCCTGCTTCCTAGGCCACATCATGGGGCATGTATATGAAGGAGCAAAGGCCATTCCTTGAGGGTATTGGGTTAATTGCCTTTTAGTGATTTGGAGGAATTAGTATATATAGATACACCAATAGGAAGAATGATAGATTGGCCTGCTGGGTAATGAATTTGTCAGGTATGTTGTAAGTGTGTTTCCTAGTTTGGGGCTTGTCTTTTCATATTTGTTAAGGTATCTTTTGATGAACAGAGGTTCTTCATTTTAATATTGTCAGATTTCTGTATCATTTTCCTTTATCATCTATCTTCATGTTGTCTACCTTTAAAATCCTTGTTTATCCCAAGGCCATAATAGAAGCCCCTGTATTTTTCTAAAGATTCAAAATATTACACAAACATCTTTCATTCATCTGGAATTAATTAGGAATGTAGGGTGTGAGGTAGGGTTTTCATTTTTTTGTTTTAAAATACAGATAAGCAACTATGGTCAGCAGCACCTTCTCTGTCTCATCTTGTCCCTGCATGGATACCTCAGAGTCTTGATTGCTAGAGTTTTAGTTATTTTACTTTGCTGAGTTTTTGTAAGTCTTGATATTGGGTGGAGAAAAACTCCCCCATCCTCATCCTGTTCTTCTTCTGGAACATCTTTGCTCTATTGTTTGCATCTTTCAATTGTCATTTTAAAAATTATTTTTAAAATTCATATAAAAGTTCTGTTTATATAACAGTTCTATTAAAATAATATTACTATTACCATTAATTTGAATGACTTATTTTAAAATTTGTACAAAAGAGAAAGTGAGCCAGGAATGGTGGCTCATGCCTATAATCCTAGCACTCTGGGAGGCTGGGGCAGGAGGATCCTTTGAGCTCAGGAGTTCAAGACTACCCCTGAGCAAGAACAAGACCCCTTCTCTACTAAAAATAGAAAAATTAGCCAGACATTGTGGTGGGCACCTGTAGTGCCAGTTACTTGGGAGACTGAGGCAGGAGGATTACTTGAGCCTAGGAGTTTAAGTTTGCTGTGAGCTAGGCTCATACCCTGGCACTCTAGCCTAAGCAACGGAGTAAGACTCTGTCTCAAAAGAGAGAGAGAGAAAGTGAGGACTTGACAGTTTGGTATATATTCTTATAAAATTTTTCATTGCACATACCAACATACACACATGCACAATGTACTTATGTATTACTATGAAATCATTCTTCATATACTGTTCCAACATTAACTTTTTCACTTATAAATAGGTCTAAATATATTATCATAGTGGAAAAATTGAATACCTCATTAAAAAAAAATACCTGCTGAGTATCCTGGGTTAGGGAAGTACTCAAATATAATCAACCAGGTTCTTATTATTGTATGTTGTATTGTATGTATTATTATTGTATGTTGTTTCGAACCTATTAGCACCATATCAAATTTCCTTTTAGAACACACAGGTACTAACACAGGGTATTTTTAAGAAAATAACTAAACAGAGGCAGTAAAAATAAAGCAAAGAACATAACAGGTATTTTGTATCCACCACGCATATTTGCCACACATTTACATTAGCTTTTTATTACATTTTCTTTGGAAATTAAAAAAAAAGTAAATAAAAAATATGGAAATTGCAAACATACATAAAGTAAATGGTATAATGAACCACTATGAACTCATCACCCAACCTCAACAATGATCACTCGTGGCTGTTTCATCCAGAAGTACTAAATTATTTGAAAGCATATGCTGGACATCATATAACTTCATCTGTAACTACTTTAGCAAGTCTCTCCAAAGGAGAAATACTCTTTCACAGCTTCACCAATTAAGATTTTCTAATATAGGCTTGCCCTGCACCTAAGGGGAGTCCACCTTTTGCAAGCATTGAACTTTTGATCCATGTCCCAGCTGTTTCTTTCCTGCAGTGACAGAGTGCCATGGTGGCACCAACAAAGGCTGCTCTTTGATGATAGCCAAGGCTGACAGAGCTAAAACAGTGTTGCCAGCTTCAAATTTCAAACAATAAAGGTGCCAGGGAGATCAATGGATCAGAGTGGATCAAGCGAGCAAATGGAGCCGATATGACACATTCAGCGGATTAGGGGATAAAACCCAGGCACAGTAGAAGGCAAAGATGCTGAGCCATCTATGTTAGTATAAATTCTAGGAAGAAGGATACGGCACACACATATGAGGACAGTTTGATGGAGAAAATATATATGAAAATGTGGACAGTTTTGAGAATCCATAAAAAATGGTACGACACCCACAGCAGGGAAGAGAAAACTCTTCTTATTCCTGGCCCTGAAAATGTAAGGGGGAAAAGATAATGACCAGAACCCAGAAGGAGATAATCCTGTGGAGATGCTCAGCTTTGGAGAAGCTGACTGACCTCTAAGAATGAGCAAAACTGAAGTGTCTGTGCAAGGCCGTCAACAGGAGGATCTATATCTGACTTTAAACTCCTTTATACCCTCCAGTCTCCTGGCTCTACAAAGAGGTCTGTTGAGGAATCTAAATAGAGTGAACACCCCAGGTAGAGAGAAACTCTGATGGGGAACATGGATAAATACCAGCAGAGCAGATTTTGGCACAGATTAAACAGACTGAGGGACCAGGGAAGCATCTGTCAGTTGCCCAGTGAAGTCCCCAGAAGTCTGGGCTACAAAATGCTGCTTTCATGAACAAGGATTTCATCAAAGCAATAATCGCACTTCCCTAGATATTAAACCTAAAGAAGACCATCTTGCTGTATGTTATTTTTTATAACCAAATGTATTCCAACACATATATGATTCCTTCGTCTTCTTCATAAATACTCATAGTTACAGATCTCTACTATAGATTTCTCTGTCATTTTAGCAAGGTGTTTCCATAATATACAGGGCTACGATGTATGCTTACATAGGTATATATATTTATATCAAAAGAGTTGCTCTTACTATATGCATGCAACTATTTTTGTACTTGGAAAAATAAGATGAGGAACAATGAAAATGAATAAGTGCTTTGAGATCTTAATTAATATTAATGAGGATATATATTAATGTAATAATCCAGTGTCTAACTATATGAAACAATGTTTCTTTTTCATATGCCTGAAATTGCTTTTAATGATACATTCCTGTGGATGAAGCAAAAAAAAAAAGATTTTCTAATATAATGATATACTAATATATAAATTTCCCTGGTTGTCTTTTTCAAAAAAATAATTTGTTTGCAGGATTGGGGAGCTATTGATCAAAGAATATAAAATTTTATTTAGACAAGAGGAATAAGTTCTGAGACCCACTGTACATTACAGTGATTATGGATAGTAACAATATATTGAATATTTGAAAATTGCTAAGGGAGTATGTTTTAAGTGTTTTCACCACGCAAATAAAGATAAGTATATAAGGCAATGTATATGCTACGTAGTTTGGTTTAGTCATTCCACAATGTATACACAGGTCAAAATGTCATATTGTGCAACCATAAATATATACGATTTTTCTCGATTAGAATTTTTGTTTGCTTGAGTAAGTATTTAAAATAACATCCAGACATTGCCATTGATTGTGTCTCTTAAATTTTTTTTTAAATTTTGAAACAATCACAAACTTACAGAAAAGTTGCAAGTATGAGCCGAGATTGGGCGTGTTCAGGGTGGTATGGCTGCAGGCAAGTTCATTACAAAGAGCTTTTCTTCCCCCGAACTTTAGGAGAATTAGTGGTCGACCGGGTTCCTCATCCCTGTGGTCCCCTCCCACACCACCCTTAATGCTTCCTATAAAAAAAACTGTCTTCTCTGTAACTACAACAAAAGCATCAACACCAGGAGATTAAAGTGTACTCATTACTATTATCTGCTCCTCAGGTCCCATTCAGGCCCTACCAACTGTCCCAGTAATGTCTTCTACAGCCAGAGGATCTGATTCAGATGTGCGCACTGAACTGTGTTTAGTTGTTTTGTCTTTTTAGTCTGCTTTAGTCTGGAAAAATTCCTCAACTTTTTCTTAACTTTCAAGACCTTGAGATTTTTGAACTTATTTTGTAGACTATCTTTCAGTTTGAATCTGCTGATATTTTCTCATGATTACGCATCTTGAATATCACAGAAGTGACGCTGTGTTCTCTCGCATCTTATCAGGTGGTGTGTGATTCTGACTGGTCCCGTTATTGATGATGATGAAGCGGAGGTGTGCTAGTCTCCTCATTGTGAAGGTACTCTTTTCTCCTTTGTGATTTTATACAGAGATACTTTGAAACTATGCAAATGTCTCATTATTCATCGGATTTCCAGAGTATTCATTTGTATCAGGATGAAGTTATGATTTTCTACTTTATTCAATGGGTTATAATTTCTCACTGGCATTATTTATTTTAATGCTCAAATTATCCCGATCGTGGCCAGTGGGAGACCCTTCAAGTTGACTCCTGCATCCTTGAGAGAAATCCCCATCACTCTTTTGAATGCATCCTTACTTTCTGGCATTACAAAATGTTCCAGGTGATTTTGTACCTTTTGTGTCCCAATCCTGTAATCAGGCATTCTCTAAGGAAAAGAAAAATGATCATATTCTAATTCTATAATTTTTTCTTTTTTTTGAGACAGAGCCTCAAGCTGTCACCCTGGGTAGAGTGCCGTAGCATTACAGCTCACAGTAACCTCCAACTCCTGGGCTCAAGCAATTCTCCTGCCTCAGCGTCCCAAGTGGCTGGGACTACAGGCGCCCACCACACTGCCCAGCTATTTTTTGGTTGCAGCCATCATTGCTGTTTGGCGAGTCCGGGCTGGATTCGAACCCGCCAGCTCCGGTGTATGTGGCTGGCACCTTAGCCACTTGAGCCACAGGTGCCGCTCCTAATTCTATAATTTTAAATGTATTATCCAGAATTATTTCATGTATACATACATAATAGTTTATTAATCCATTCACATGTTAAAGGGCACTTGGGTCATTTCCATATTTTTGCAATTGTAAATTGAGGTGCTATGTACATTCAAATACCTGTGTCCTTATGATAAAATGACTTTTTCCTTTTGGGTAGATACCTACTAAGGGAATTGCAGGACAGAATAAAAGGTCTACTTGTAGTTCTTTGGGGACTCTTCATACGTCTTTCCATAAAGGATGTACTAGTTTGCAATCCCATCAACAACGCAGGAGGGTTCCCTTCTCTCTGCACCACACCAGCGTCTGTCACTTTGGGACCTTGTGACATGGGCCATTCTCACTGGATTTAGGCAATATCTTAAATCATATCATCTGTGGAAAATAAAAGTTTTATTTCTTTCTTTTCAATCTTTATATTATCTCTTAATTTTTTTTCTGGAACTTCTACTACCAAGTTGAATAGAAATGGGAATAGTAGGCATATTTGTCTTATTTTATTTTAAAAGAAATACCTTTATGTTTCAAAATTTACTATAGTTTTTTGATATTTACTATGGTTTAGAAAGTTTCTTTATATTATTTATTTGGTCAGAGTTTTATTTTTAATCATAAATGAATATGAATTTTATCAAAGCTTTTCTATATATTTTTTGAAAAATTTTTATGGGTTTTTTTTAATCTGTTAATAAAAAGCAATTCATTTACAGATTTGTATGATGTTAAACTCTATGTTCAGAGAACATGGTTTGTATGAAACTGGATCTTCGGAATTTGTTGAGACTTTTCATTAAGGCTTAGTTGATTATCACTATGAATATGTGGTCCAGAAGTGCCTCACAATTGGGTATATAATTCTCCAGTCATTGGGTGTGGGGTTCTATTTACATGCACTAGGTCACTTCTTAATGGGGTTGCTAAAGTCTTACTGAGAATTTTTTTACTTGATCTACAAAATCCTGATAGATCTCTATTTGTTATATATACTTATATATTTTTTGAAGCTATGCTATTATGTGTATACCATTTAAAGTTTTATTTCTTCCTGGTTAATTGAATCTTTTATCATTTTGTAATGGCTCATTTTATATAAACATTTGTAGTAATGTTTCTGTTTCCAAGTCTGTTTTGTCTACTGATATTAACGTGGTTACACCAGATTTCTTTTACTTAGTATTTGTCTGGTATGTTTGTTTTATCCCTTTACTTTTAACTTTTCTGTATTCTTCAAGCTGATTTTTTTTTTTTTTTTTTTTTTTTTGCTTAATTTGGCAATCTTCATCTCGTTATTGTGATTATTGATGTATTCAAATTATTTCTGCCACACAGCACATAGTAAGTGCTCAGGAAATGAGCCACTGTGGCCTCTTGAAGGCACACTAGGGTGGGGGTTGAGAATGGAAATGAAGCCTTTTCTTGGGGTGAGGGTATATGTCACTGTTACCCCTTAGTCTGGAGGCCTATAGGTGATGGTCTGAGAAAAGCATGGCGTTTCCAGAAAGACTTGGCAAAGAAAACCCCAGCCTAGTCTGAGGCCACATACTGTTTCCTAGAAACTAGATGTGAGTGAAACTCGGCCGGTGCCCGAGTCACAGCATACATTTCCTGTTTTTCATCCATGAGCTAATAAAGTTATTTCCTTCGTATGCTGCAGGGCTGAGCAGGAAAGCCCTGGTGCCTCAAGGCTTGAGCCTAGCCCTTATCCAGCACCCTGCTCCAAGCAGAGGGAGGACGCGGCCTGGAGCCACTGCAGAGGAGCCTCCGCCCAGTCAGATTGTCAACTCTTCCCCCTCCACATGCTCCCTAGCACTCACAGCTGCTCTGGAGCATCAGGGCCCTCTCTACCCTAACAGTGCCAGGGCTTGGTTCCCAGCTCAGAGAACTTCCAGGCCCTCAGCGCCTCAAGCCCCAAACAAGTCTTCCCTTGCCTTGCCCTGTGTTCTTCCCGGTGTTCCCCACCTCTGTATTGCTGCCACCACCCGGCCAGCTGCTCCGTCAGAGCCAAGGGTATCAACATGCCCCCTGCTTAGTCCTGGCAGCTTCCACCAGACGCTGCCATCTGGGCCCCTGAACTGACACAGGATCCACTCACAGCAGTCCTGGGAGGTCTCACCCGACCATAGCTCTGCTTCCCACTCCCTGGCAGCCTGTCCGGGGCAGCAGGGATAAGTCAGATTCATCACCATGTCCCTGGCACCCAGCTCAGTGTGTGGCCTGGGACTACTGCTCGGGAAATGAATGAATGAGCAAAAGAATGAATCTCCAGGACCTTGAGAGTCTTCCCTAGGATAACACTTCCACCCCAGCTCCCCCAATCATCCTCCCTGGCAGTGGTTTCCAAGGGCCCTCTGCCTCCTGCCCCTTCCTGGGAACCTGCTCTGCTTTCCACATTCTTCCCCAGGTATGAAACCCCACTGTAGACACCGTTCCTGTCGCTCCTCTGAGCGCAGGAGACTGGCTCAGCCCTGTGTGGCATGCTTCTGTCCTGACAGGGTTGGCTTCAGTGGGTCATTTATTCTCAATTCACTCAAAGATTTATGGAGCCTGGAACACATACCATGGCGCTGGGTGCACAGTGTGACAAAGGGGAGCAAGGTCCCTGAGGCTTACTCAGCAGGGTAAGGCGCTAAGGAGCCAGCAGCACCCAATTCTGCTGGTGTCAGCAGGCTGGGGCACCTGCAGGTGAGTGTGTTTGGTGGGTGCGGCCATGTGGCAACAGGACGTGAGGGCCATGGGCAGCTCGTGCAGGGTATAGGCCCTGCCGACAGCAGGCTGAGCTACAGGGCTGAGAGTCCAGCCCCAAGAATGGAACATAGTTGAAGGATGGAGTCCCTGGCTATTGGGGCCTGGAGTCCACTGCAGATGACCTAACTAGTTGCTAGAGTAGGAAGGTCACAAGCGCAGGCAGCCCCAATGCTGAGGACTACATGACCTTGAGTTAAGTGGCTCTCTGAACCCATTTCCTTTACTGTAGAACATACATTAATAATCCCCCAGAGGATGAAATACACACAAACAAGGAGGCATGTGTCAAAGCCCTGGCATGTAGGAGGGGCTCAGCCACATCGGGAGCCCATAGCCCACAGTCCCCAGTATGGCTGAGGCCACAGCTGCTGTCTGCCCTCCCTCTCTCAAGCTAAAATGACCAAGGAGAAGGGGCAGGGAGTTCAAAAGGCCTAGGGTTAGGAGGAGAGCAGGGAGGAAGAGTTTTGAAGTGGACATTTTATGTACATGTCACAAATCTTCAGACCTCTGTGACCAAGCTTGTCACACCACTGCCTTACCCTGAGGAAACCGAGGCTCCGAGAGGCAGTTATGTGGCATAGGTGAGTGGAAGGGCTGTTTTCAGGTCTCAGTGTGCAGGACTCCTGAGCCCATGGCCCTCATCTTGCACTGACTGGGGGCTTCTGTGGGGCCCTCCACCTCATTTCTCACAGACCCTTGGCTCCTGGGGTCGACTGAGCAATCTTCTCTGCCTTGGACATAACTGCTACATCTTCAAAAATCTTATTCATTCTTGATCAATCTGTCTTTAGTTTCCAGTTTGGCCTGGAGTCCTGCTGGAACATGTGCCATGGCACTGGCTATACAGCATGGTGGACCCTATTACCCTGTTCTGCTTCTGGCTGGCCAATCCACCTATTGATTCCTGGAGCTATAGCCAGAGCCAGCCAGAGTGGCTTCTGTACTGAGTTCCTGGAGGGCAGGGCCCAGGCCTACCTCTTTTCTGTATCTCCCGCACCCAGCTGGGGTGGCTCTGCTCAGAGCAGGAGCCAGGAAAAGCCTTCCTGAAGAAGGGTGGGGACAAGGGTGGTCTGGGTCACCAGAAAACCCTGAGCGAGTGAAAATTTCTCCACTGTGCAGAAGAAGACACAGAATATGGAGCCCACCTTGGAGAATATCCCACCTTGGCCATGGTTTTGTGTGTGTGTTTGCACACACATAACGTAACATGTATCACTTTAACCCTTCTGAGTGCACAGCTCAGGGGCATTGAGTACATTCACATGGTTGTGCAACCATCATCATGATCCATTTCCAAACTCTTTCATCCTCCCAAACCTTTGTCTGTTTCTTTAGCTGCATAGCCTCAGGTGAGTGAACTTTTTCCCTCTGAGCTTCAGTGTCTCGTTTCCAAACCAGGGAGAATGCACCCTACCTTGTGGACACTTCCTACAGTGTGAGATTGATAATGATAATTGTGGTGCAGTTGTGATGTTGAGGCATTGAGCAGAAGACCCCAGCTGGCCCAGGAGCCGGGAGACCTGGGCCTAAACCTGCTCCACCACTGATTAGCTGCGTGGTCTTGGCCCAGTCCCGGCCCTTCCTTCTTGAACAAAGACAGGGTCCCCAGGGGGACTTTCTTTTGCCCAAAGCTCCTCCTCCTCCTTTGTCACCCTAACTCCTTGCCTCAGCTGGACCAGGAGGCTGGGCAAGGGTCAGCTTCTGGGAATGTGGATGGGGAAGGCAGATACTTCCAAAGTCCTCTGCTCCCTGAACATGATTGTGTACTTGTCCACCATGTCACAGGACCTTGAGGACAGGGGTCCCGGTTTTTTCTCACTCATTCATTTACTCTTGTATTCGTTCACTCAGATCCTTAACAAGCCTTGTCAGGCTCTGTGTTGGGCCAGGTATGGGGACCCAATGCCTGCCTCTCTCAGCCTAGTGGGAGATCAGAGCCAAGCACAGACGTGGTGGCTCACACTGGGCCTGCAGGAACGAGATGATGCCCAGCACCCTCTGCTCCTCGGAGGTGTGGAGTGGGCAAGGCCTGTGTCAGGGGTAGGCTGTGGCAAGCACTCAGCTCTCAAGCTCTGTTTGCAAAACAGGGATGAATAAGGGCAGCTGCACCTGAAGTGGCTGTGAAGAGTAAATGAAGAGCTGGGGCAAAAAGCTGAGCCCCCTCTCTCTCTCAGCAAACTCGGATTGTGAGTGCTGGGGCTGGACGTGTGGGCCCCAGTGAGAAATGCTGCATTTGTGCATTTGTCCATCCCTCAGCCACACACTTCCTAGCACCTGTTGGAACAAAGCACTTTTCAGGCCCAGCATTGCATACATCACACAGAAGTGAGCTGCACAGCTCCGCGAGGGACTTCTTGAGAAGCCTTAGAGATGCTTATCTGCACCTCAGCTGTGGTTCTCAGCAGGGACCTGCTGTTGGGTGAGCATAAACCTTGAGTCCAGGATGCAGAGGTGTAAGGCCCAGGCCCCTCCCTCCAGATCCTCCTTCCAGGGGCCAGCAGACAGGTGTGAAGCTGCGGGTGGCCTGCCCTGTGTATGGGGGGCCAGTGCAGCCCTAGGACATGCCTCCAATGTGGGGGTGTTGGACAGAGGAATTGATTCAAATCATGGATGGAAGGAAGGACAGAACGTGACATAAAGAATCATTTTGGGCTGGTCATGGTGGCACACACTTTTAGTCCCAGCTACTTGGGAAGCTGAGGCAGGAGGATCACTTGAGCCCAGGAGCTTGAGGCTACAGTAAACTGTGACTGCTCCACAGCAGCCTGGGCAATAGAAAGAGATCTTGTCTCTTTAAAAAAAAAAAAAAAAAAAGAGGGCGGCACCTGTGGCTCAAAGGAGTAGGGCTGCGGCCCCATATGCCGAAGGTGGCGGGTTCAAACCCAGCCCTGGCCAAATACTACAAAAAAAAAAAAGACTTGGATGTTATATCTACAGGTTCTCATTTACAAATGTGGAAGCTGTGGTTCCACAGCTCTGACCTCTTCCAGATTTTACCTTATAACCACAGGGTTGGTAATCTCTATCCTCTTTCCTGTGAGAAGCTGTTGGGCAGGGACTTCCTGGGTGCAATCCCTGGAAAAACAATGGTTTGGTAATCCCCACATCTCGCACAGCCACTGCCTGGGGACAGCCCTTCCCACCTAGGTACAGCCCAAGTGCACAGGCCCCACCACCCCACCCTGGGTGTGGTACTGGGGACAAAGCCTCTTTGTCTTGTCTGCCCCCACCTGTCTGACCCTGAGAAGCCTGGATTCAGGGAGGACTTGTGGCAGCTGTGCCAGCCATGTGTGGGGGCATTGATGAGGCAGCGGAGTCCACACATCCACAGGCTTGGACTCAGCTCTCAACCCCGCCAGAACACTGAGTTCACCCTGGAGGATGCCAGGGCCCCCCAGGTCAATTCACCTGAACCTCTGGGGGCAGAGCCCCGGCAGGGTATTTTATGAGTTCCTGGTGGGATTCTGTGTTGACACAGGCCCATTTCTGTGGACCATGATCAGTCCTAATGGTTTTGGCAGGAAGGCCTAGCCTGGATAGTCACCTGCTGTGGCCCTCAACCCTCCCCACATCAAAATAGATGTTATCTTATGGTTTGAATCATATCCCCCTAAATGCATATGTTGAAATCCTAATCCCCAGAACCTCACAATGTCACCTTATTTTCCAGAGGTAATCAAGTTAAAATTAGTAGAGTTGGCCTTAATCTGATAAAACTGATATCCTTTTAAAAAGTGAATTGGAGACAGATGGGGTAACATGGTGTGAGATTGTTACCGGACAGAGTCTGGCCTTTTGTCACTGTCAGCCAATATACAGAGACAGGGATAGGCCCTCCAAACTTCGTCAGAAGAGCAGGATTCTGGAGAACAGTGAGAGTACCCTCTCCAAGACTGTTCCGTTCTTCCATTTCCAAAATTACAGTTTTATACAAAGAAGTTCAAAGCCAAATTTTCACACCAACTTTTATTCCAAATAATAATCAGCATAACTCAGTGACCTATTACAATATTCAGGTTCAAAAGTTTTTTCGTTTTCTTTTTTGTAGAGACAGCCTCACTTTATCACCCTCCGTAGAGTGCTATGCGTCACACAGTTCACAGCAACCTCCAACTCCTGGGCCTATGCGATTCTCTTGTCTCAGCCTCCTGAGTAGCTGGGACTACAGGCACCTGCCACAACGCCCGGCTATTTTTTTGTTGCAGTTTGGCTGAGGCCGGGTTTGAACCCGCCACCCTCAGTTTATGGGGCCGGCACCCTACCTGGTGCCACAGGCGCCACCCTCAAAAGTTGTGGTGAGCCACAGGCACCACCCTCAAAACTCAAACTAAATCAATCCACCTAAACTACTCAAGATGGGCATCTTTAGGGTGGAGCTAGATTTATAAAACAGTAAGAATGGGGGACAGGAGGTGAACGTCACTTAGGACCTAACCTGGCCAGCCCAGCTGTGTCATGTCTGTCCTAGCCTGCCTGACTCCACCTTATTCTCACTACTTGTGATTTCAAGAGGGCACAGATTGGGATGGTGCTTATTTCTCTGCCACCTCTTAAATGCTGGTACCCCCTCTCTCCTGAGCCCTCAGCTCCTCAGGCATTCGCCCTTTCATGTATCTCAGAGACAAGCAATGCTCTAAGCACAGGAGCCTAGCAGGAAACCAAACTGTGACAGATACAGTCCCCCCATGGGGGGAACCAACAATAAGCCAGGTGAATGGAATACAGTTAACAGTATGTTCCATGTGCTATAGGGAAACTGAGGTAGGGGGTATGGAGAGGTGGAGTTTTCAAAAGGCAGTTTGGGAAGGCTCACTGAGGTGACCTTCCTAACCTAACCTTCCTAACCACTGCCCCCTCCCATGCTGCAGCCCCTCAACAGAGACACCGGAGACCTCCCAGGCCAGGCCCCCTACCCAGCATCTCCCCTTGGAGTTGCTTGCCCAAGGCCAGCTCAGCCTCCCCACATGCGCTTCCACCACCCTGCAAACATCCCAGCAAATGGCACCACCTTCCACCCACTGAGCTGCTCATACCAGGAACCTGGACACAAACTAGATCTTCCCCCTTGCAACTTAACCCATCCATCCCTGGAGCAGAGGATGCTCCCTCTGCAAGTACCCAAGACACTCAGCTCCCTCTCCAATTGGTAAAGCATCCCATGGGGGGAGGACAGCTGTATCCATATGGTGGGCCCCAGGGCCATTTCTGAGGAGCCTGCACAGACCTTGTTCCTCCCTTACTGGTGGCTCCAACTTCAGAGTCCACAGCTGGAACCTGAGGCCTGCAAAGCCATCCCTTCTTCTGTGGCTCCCAAACGCTGTGCCCCTAACCTTGTCCGACGAGAGCCAGAGGCTGTGGATAGACTCCCAGCACAAACGTCCTGCAGCAACAGGGGAACAAAGTCCCAACCCCTTGTGGACTTCTGCTTCCCCAACTATACAATGGGCGAAATCCCTGCCAGGCTCCCATCTCAGGTCACCTTGGCTGAGCCAGGGGATGTAGATAGCCCTGCTCCAAGTGCTGGGTACTCAGGACAGGCTAAGGAGGGGTGAGCTGGGCTGAAGCTATATGGGGTGACATGGACCAGCCAGATGGCAGCAGCGTCCGTAGCCCCATGTGTGTGTTTGCATGCCAGCACTCACAGGTGTGAGCACGTGCCCAGGGCCGTGGAGAGGGAAGAGAAAAGCTGCATTCTGGGTGGGACCCCCTGACACCAACCACAGCAGCCTCTGACAGGGCAAGATGAAGGTGCCCACCCACCTCCTCCCCTGCATTCATAGATGGAAGGGTGACTAAGGGACTCTGCCTAAATGTGCCATCCCTCGTTTGGCAGGCCTGGGGGCAGAGATCAGTAGTGTAGGGTTCTAGGGTGGCGGGGCTCCTTCGCTTTGCTCATCTGTGCCCCTAGGTGGGGTGGGCTGCAACATCCTGTCAGTGTGTGTGTGTGTGTGTGTGTGTGTGTGTGTGTGCGCCCGGGGGGCTAAACTCCCATCCTGCTGTGTGACATTTTATGAGTCACCGGCTTCTCTGACTTGGCTCCCTCATCTCCCTAACACTTGCTTCGGGGGGCTGGTGAGAGGATATATGGGCCCCAGTACCAAGGGCCCTCCTGTTACATCTGGGGCCCTGGCCCAGGGAGCACCTGTGCTGAGGTTTGCCCACTTCACTTCTTCAGCATCCTCAGATCACCCCTGGGTCCCTATAGCTGCACTCTCCAATCCAATTTAACAGCCACTGGCCACAACATTTGAAATGTGGCTAATTTTTTTTCTTTTTTCCCTGAGACAGAGCCTCAAGCTGTCGCCCTGGATAGAGTGCTGTGGCATCACAGCTCACAGCAACCTCCAACTCCTGGGTTCAAGCGATTCTCCTGCCTCTGCCTCCCAAGTAGCTGGGACTACAGGTGCCTGCCACAATGCCTGGCTATTTTTTGGTTGCAGCTGTCTTTGTTTGGTGGACCCGGGCTGGATTTGAACCCGCCAGCTCAGGTGTATGTGGCTGGTGCCTTAGCCGCTTGAGCCACAGGCGCTGAGCCAAATGCGGCTAACTTGAACTGAGCTGTGCTTTAAGTGTAAAATATATGCAGAATTTCAAGACAATACAAAAAAAGAATGTGAAATGTATCGTTAATACTTTTTAACATAGATTATATATTGAAAGAATAATATTTTTGAGACTATAAATAAAAATATATTATTAAAATTAAGTTGATCTATTTCTTTCTACTTTATTAATATGGTTACTAGAGAAATTTAATTATTCATGAGTCTTGTGTTGTATTGAATGACACTGCTCTAGGACATGGAAAAACCATTTTTCAGGGCATCTCCCCTGTGTCTCCCAGGAAAAGCAGCCTTTGGAATTTCCAGCAGCCACTGAAGAATGTCTGCTCCCCTGGTGGCCCCTGGGTCACAAAACCCCGTCAATGTGGCCTCACTCATCTCCCTTTCCCACACATTATGCAGCCTCTCAGAAAGCTCAGACTCAGCCAAGGAGCCCCGTACCCCACTGCCAACCACGAGTGTAGCCAGCGAAGGCTGCAGCTCCCCAACCCCAGCTGGTAAGAACCTCAAGCCTGTCCGGGAATTTCCCTGGATCACTTTCTCCTTCCCAGCAGATCCCAGAGATGTGGCTTCTTTGCCCCAGGCCCTGAGTCAGCTGCAAGGAATCCCCTCTCCTGTCAAGTGGGCTCTGAGGGTGAGGTAGGCCCTTGTGACACTCAAGAGCATGGCTTTGGGAGTTGGAGAGACCTGGATATAGGTCCAGGCTCTGCTTTTCACTAGCTGTGTGGCTGGGACAAGCACCCTCCTCTCTGCCCCTCAGTTTTCTCACTCGGGAAATGGGCAAAATAATGATTCCTGCCTCGTAGATTTGATGTCATCAGGGCATGGTCTCTCCCTCCCTTCCCCCTCCTCACTTGGTTTAGAGTAAAGGGTGGTTGTCGAAGAATCTGAAAAAGTTAGGGTTGTGACTCTTGGTCACAGCCTCTTTCAGCCAGCCACAGACAGGAGACAGGGACCAAGGGGGCGGGGCTGGGGCAAGAAGAAGACAGTGGATTGTAGTTTCCTTTTCAGACTTGGGTTGTGAGTGGAGCTCGCTCGGGTGGGATTACTGCTTGAGGTGGCTCATTTGTCTCTCCACCATGTGAGGATCCACCACCTGTGAAGCCTGGTCCGTAGCAATGAATCTGCTGGCACTTTGATCCTGGACTTCCCAGCCATCAGAACCGTGAGCAATTCTTTTCTGTACCTTTCCCCTTCCCTTCCCTTCCCTTCCCTTCCCTTCCCTTCCCTTCCCTTCCTTTTCCTTTTTTAAGAAATGGGTTTTCATTTTGTCACCCAAGCTGTAATATAGTGGTGTCACAGCTCACTGCAACCTCTACCTCCTAGACTCAAGTGATCATCCTGGCTCAGCCTTCCAAGTAGCTGGGACTACAGGCATCAGCCACCACACCAAGCTAATAAATTTCTATTGCTTATAAATTACCCAGTATTTTGTTATAGCAGCCTGAAGAGACCAAGTCAGACACTATATTGTGAAAATTCTATCAGAGAAACAGAACCAGTAGGAGATACATATTAAGAGATGTATTGCCAGGAATTGGCTTATATTAGATACAATTGTTGGCACTGAGTAGGCAGGTCCAAAATCCACAGGGAAGGCCATCAAGAAGGATGGGCTGGAACTCTGAGCCAAAGCTGCTGTCCACAGGTAGAATTTTTCCTCCTTCAGGGAAGCTTAGAAGCTTAACTCTGCTCATAAAGGTCTTCACCTGATTAAATCAGGCCCACCCCAATGGTCTTAGATAATCTCCTTATTGAAGTCAGTTGATTTGGAATTGAGTTCTGAAAAAAACCTTTGCAACAACAGCTAGATCAGTATTTGAATAATGGGTACTGTAGCCTAGTCAAGGTGACACTTAAAACTGACCATCACAGAAGATATATGAAGATGTCTGGATGCTGGTGGCAGGACTCAACTTTGGACCAAAGCCTGGGCTTATCCGAGACCATGAAGCTAGGCTGAAACCTCCAGCCACATCAAGCTGGTACCACTCTCTGAGGATTGAACCTTCTGAGCCCCTCTGCCTGCCAGCAGATGTCAGGTGGGAGCTACTTTCCCTCCTGCAGCTTCAGCCCCAGCATTCATCACCTCTGGGCACAGGGCCTGGACTGACACACCAAGGACCTCTATCATCTCCCCTCCTGGACCTCCTGGGCTGGGTGGGGAAGGCTGTGGGGTGGGGACACATGGATGTGAGCACATGGATCCCATCAGTGACCTCACTCTGACTGGCCATCACTAGACTTTCCCTGGACTGGCAATGGTCTGGCTGAGGCTGTCCTAAGTGTGGGATTTATGAGCTCCAGTCCCTCGAGATCAGCCAAGGCAGAGGAGAAAGTGAGTCAGGACATGATTGGCTGTATTACCTTGGGCAAGTCCCTAGGCCTCTCTGAGCTCTCTGGCATCCACTAACATTAACGTGGGAAATGTTTGGTTATGCCAGTTGTCTTAGTCTGTTCAGGCTGCTGTAACAAAATACCATAAATAGGGTGGCTTACAAACAACAGAAATTTGTTCCTCACAGTTCTGGAGGCTGGCAAGTCCAAGAGCAAGTTGTCAGCAGATTCGATGTCTGGTGAGGGCTGCTCTCACATAGATGGTGCCTTCTTGCTGGGTCCTCACATGATGGAAGGGGCTACCTAGCACTCTGTAGTTTCTTTTATAAGGGTACTAATCTCATTCATGAGAGATCCACCCTCATAATCTACTCACCTCCCAAAGCCCTGCCTCCTAATACAACCCACTAGGGGGTTAGGATTTCAACATACGAAATCTGGGGGGGACACAAACATTCAGATCTCAGTACCAGTGTAAATCTTCTGTGTATCTTGGGGTCAGTGTTCAGAGTTGAACTGCCCAAAGCTGGGAAGTGTGGAAATGAGCATGGGCCAAGTGATAGGAGCTGGAACAGTTGGTAGAGGGGAGGGGCATTAATGCCTCAGGTCTGATCTGGTCCTACTAGCCCCAAGCCTTGTGCCCTAGTCCTGGGCTGAGCCCACAGACCCAGGGAACCTGTAAGGATTCCTTTTTTTTTTTAAGAGACAGAGTCTCAGTTTGTTGCCCTTGGTAGAGTGCTGTGGCGTTACAGCTCAGAATAACCTCCAGCTCTTGGGCTTAGGCGATTCTCTTGCCTCGGCCTCCCAAGTAGCTGGGACTACAGGATCCTGCCACAATGCCTGGTTATTTTTTTGTTGCAGTTTGGCCGAAGCTGGGTTTGAACCCACCACCCTCAGTATATGGGGCCAGCGTCCTATCCACTGAGCCACAGGTGCTGCCCCAGGATCCATTTTTGAGGTATCAGTGCCCAGCCTGGGATCTGGCAGAAAGGGAGCACTGAGTAGGAGAGAAAGAGGGAAAGAAAGGAAGGATGGGAGGAAGGAGGAAAAAGAGTAGGACAAAAAGTGACAGAGAGAAAGAAATAAAAAAAAAGAAAAAAGAAAGAGAAAGGAAGGAGACAGGGGAAAAGGAGAGGGACTGCCGGAGTGGAAAGGGGAACAAAAGTATGAGTAGACGAGTGACCACGTGGGTAGGTGGCATAGTCCATCTCCTGCACAGCCCAGTTTTGCTCCTGGTTCATAATATATGACTGGATGGGCCCTTAGTGATCTCCAAATTCAGCCCTTTCTACAGATGAAGAGACTGAGGCCCCAGGCCGGGAGAACGATGTGTGAGGTCTTAAGGGGAAGGCGGCAGGAACAGGACTGAAGCTCTCATCTAAGCCTCATGGTCCATTGTTCTCTCCATCTCTCAAGGTCAGCCTTGGAGAAACGGTTTACTAGAGCCAAGTGGGGAAGTGCCTGGGAGGCAGGCTCTGGAGAGAGGACCAGGTCGGAAGCAGGGGGTCCTGGGCCCAGCTGTGCAGGGCAGGGCCCTGCTCTTCCAGGAGGCAGCTGAGGCCTGGCCAGGCTTGCAGGCAAGAGCTGACCATGACTGTGGCTGCCCTAGGATGGTGGGCTGCTGTGGGGACCACCTGGGTCCAGAAGCTCCACTCTTCTCCAAGACTCCCACTGTCACCAGTCTTGCCTTTCTGCTGTCTTGGCATTTTCTGAACCTTGTTCTATTTCCCTTTTGACAGCATCTCTGACCTCCCTTGGTTCTGTTCCCTTTCTCTCCTTCTTCCTCCTCCTGCCTCTCCTTCCCCAAGCCCCTACCGCCCCCTCCCACAGCCCTCTCAGCGCCTCTGCTCTGCCCTCTGCCTGCAGTGTCACTGCGCTGGGCTCTGCCTCCTGTTGTCACTTCAGCCTCACTCTCTTTTTACTTTGCCTCATTTCCTGGCTTGCTGTGATGTGCTGGTGTCTCCTCTGTCTGCCACCTCTGTCTCTGATATTTTCTCTGCCTCTGTCTCAGACTCTTTCTTTCAAGTCCCAAAGCCCTAATGGGTGGCACTAGGCAGCACCCCCATCCCACTTGGTCTTGCCTGGGTCTGGTAACAAATACTCTGGGCTGGACTGGAATCCTCCAGTGCCCCAGACAGACCCACAGGTAGCACATGGGGACCAGATGGTGGCAGATTCCTCAAGAAACTAACCACTTTGGGCAAGGAAGCAGGGGGTTCCCCGGGAGGTCCAAGCCAAGCCCAGAGCAAAGACTGACAGTCCTGCAGAGGCCGTGGAAGCCCCTGGGCTATGGCTGGGGCTGCTCTGCCTGCTGTGCTGACAGGCATGGGGCAGGGCCAGGTACCCAGGACACACCCACCAGCCAGGAGCCTCCAAAGGCAAAGGAAAAGAGTTGCTGCCAGTCCTGTCGTCCTGCGGGGACCTTCTAGACTAGAAATCTTCACACCGCATCAGTGACCGTCTCAATTGGGCAATAGACCAAAAGGCCTGAGTCTGAATCCAGGTTCTGCTACCAGGAGTGGGAGCCAGATGGTCTGGGTTGTAGGTCCAGCTCCACCACTCTCTGGCTGTGTGACCTTGGGGAAGTCAATGAGGCCCTTGGGGTCTTTGCCTGTGAATCAGAACCAATGGTAGCACCTACTTCAAGGATTGATGGGAGGATTCATGAGTTAATGTACTCACACAGGACTTCCCAGAGGAAGGTCCTATCAGTGATAAATAATAAATAAATCATAGCAAAGTAACTATTATTAATCTTCCTGAAGTACAGCTCAGCTCAAGTCACTTCCTGTTCAGAAAGCAACCTCAGCCCACCCCCTTACTGTTTACTGAATGAAGTCCACGCAAGTTCCAGTCAATTTTCTGTCTCCATCTTGCTCAACTTAGCCCTGCTAAGCCTTATGGAGGCAGTTGCTCACTGGCTCCTGGGTCAAAGCTCACTCCAGTGGTAGCTTTTTCTCAGTCTCCTGCCGTAAACTCCTAGTCATCCACTGCTTTAATGTGGCTGTGCCCCAGGGCTCAGTCTTTGGCCACTTCTACCCTCGGTCTTTGGCCACTTGCCCCCTCCATTGGCCACCTCAGGCAGGCCTATGGCGCTCAGTGCGTGGAAGCTCCTGTGTCCAGATCTCCCTCCTGGTCTCTCCCTGGACTCCTCACCATGTCCAGCTACTTCTCTCCTTGCCTTTCACAATTGTGTAGACCAGAACATGTGGCTTATTCCCCCCAGCCTTTTCCTCCCTGTCTCTCCAAGTTCCCACTGCTCAGGCCAAGCACCTGGCAATCCTTCTGGAGTCCTCATCCCAAATGCCAGCAGCTATTGCTGGTTTAGAGTTCATACATACATATGCCAGAAGCTGCTCCGAGCCACTGAGGCGCTCCCTGGGTGGCTGTCGTGTGCCCCTGGTTGGCCCTGGGACCACTCCTCCGCCCCAGGTCTACCCCCTGCAGCCTGCAGGACCCTTTCAAAAGCAAAACAAGATGTTTATACAATTATACGCATTAGTCAAAACCCTGAGAACTGTACACTGGAAAAGAGGTGTTACTATATGTAAATTATGTTAACTTTTAAATGGAACAGAAAAGTGGAATGGTTTGTGACCCTCCTTCTCACAAACCTGCTGCCTAGTGGCTCCGTCTCACTGTTTATAATGGTCTCTAAGGTCCTAATCGGTGCTTTTCAAACTGGGCTCTGTGACTACTTAGTAGGGCAGGAATCAATTTAAATATTACCAGCACTATTTTGTAAATGAAATAGAATAAAATAAGACATGAGTGCATTCATATAGTTTATTTCTGTTTTGTTTTTATACATATATGTGGGCCATTAGGAACATTTTGCTATACACAAAAGTGAAGAAATGTAAAATCTGCACAGGTGGGAACAAATGAAGCCCTCCCGGTAACATTCATATAACGAGCAAGCTTAAACTTACACAGGTGAATCAAAAAAGATGCTGTTGACGGTGTTACTTGGAAATGAAATAATGGACCATAACACAGTCTGTCTCAAGACTCTCATAGTGACCTACTTAAATTTGTAATGGATTGCAATATAAAACTTAATTTTTATGGTTGTAATCAATAAAAAAGGAATGCCACTGCTAGGCACAGTTTGTCTTCTGCCCCCCTGCAGCCCCCTCCCTTTGTTTCTGCCCCAGTCTTCTCATCTTCCTGCCATTCCTACCTCAGGGCCTTTGCACTGGCCAGTTTCTCTGCATAGAACATTCCTCCCCCACATAGCTGCACTGCTCCCTCTCTCACTTCTTTCAGGTCTTGGCTCAAATGTCAAATCTCTCAGATTGGCCTATTTATTTATTTATATGTATGTTTTTATTAAATCATAACTGTGTACATCGATGCATTTATGGGGTTTGGTGTACTGCTTTGATATACAATGTGAAATGCTTACATTGAACTAATTAACACATCCATCACAATTACACTCATTTCTTAATAGTTTTGAAATGTACCATTGCATCATGCACATTAGGTGAGGTTCCCCCAAATCCCTTCCTTCCTCTCGCCTCCCCTCCCCTCTCTCTCCTCTTCTCTTCTACTTTCTGGACTATAGTTACATTTTACCATTTGTATGAAGGTGTAGGTGATTATATATTGATTTCATAGTAATATTGAGTACATTGGATTTTTTTTCCCATTCTTGAGATACTTTACTAAGAAGAATATGTTCCAGCTCCATCCAGGTAAACAGAAAAGATGTGAAGTCTCCATCATTTTTTATGGCTGCATTGTAAGTACTCCATGCTGTACATATACCACTATTTGTTAATCCATTCATGGGTCAATGAATGTATTAAATATGGCTGTTTCGATATCTTGGGAATTATGAATTGAGCTGCAATGAACATTCTGGTGCAAATGTCTTTGTTGTAAAGTGATTTTTGATCATCTGGGTATATACCTAGTAAAGGAATTGCAGGATCAAATGGTAGGTCCATTTTTAGTTCCTTGAGTGTTCTCCAAACTTCTTTCCAAAAAGGTTATATTAGCTTGCATTCCCACCAGTAGTATAGGAGTGTTCCCTTCTCTCTGGATCCATGCCAAGACTGGCCTATGTAAACCAGTCCTCCAGTCTCCTATATTCCCCTGGCCTCACATAACTTCTCTTCATACTTAGTAGCGGTATTACTACTTGGAATATTGTGCATTTGTTGATTTGTCCATGTCCCGTCACGAGAATGTCAGCTTCACATGGGGGAGACTATGTCAGTTTTACTCACCGTTGTATCCCAGTGCCTAGAATAGTGCTTGGTACACAGCAGACATTTATTAAGTAAATACCATCCTTGCTAATGAAACATACAGTCTGGTTTAGATGGCTTCTCACAATTCTCTTTAAATGGTAAATTTCCTGGAAGCTGCCTCAAATATCTTTGGAAAGGAGAGAGGACACACCCTGGGCATCCATTAGATTTCACTGGCCTGGTGACAATTGAACGTCCTCTGGAATCTTTGCTGCCTCAAAAATGCCTTGAATCCCATCAAGAACTGACTTTTCCAAGTTCCAGAGTACCTCTGCTGTGACTTCCTATTGTCCCGCTGGGATCTTGGTGGTCTCCACAAAACCCCTGGGCCTGTGCTCTGCTGAAGTAAACAACAGCAGATTGGGATGTTTTGTTCCAGTTGACAAGACTTGTGGGTTGAGTGTTCCAGATGAGACAAAACACAGAAACCTGAACCAGATGGATGGCAGCTTCCCCACTGGCAGGAGAGGGAGGCCTTCTTGCAGGGGAGGGTGTCCTGCTAGTTTGGAAGCTAGCCTTGCTGCCGTGCCCCATTCCACTGGCCCCTCAGGAGCCCATATCTGTCTCAGAGGCACCTTGCGGGAAGGATAGGGGAAAGAGGAGGGGACCACAATTCTGATAGCTCCAGGGTCAGGGCAAATTCCCTCAACCAGAAAACTCTCATATCTCCAAATGAATTGCAAGCTGAGGTCACTGGGAGAGCCCAAAGAGATCATGGGTAGGGAAACTGAGGCAGACATGGGCGTTTCACGCCCAAATCACACAGCCAGCACCCACATCCTCTTACTATCAGTCTGGGGGCCTTTCGAGCCAGCAAAGTATAGGATGGGCAAATCTGAACAAAGGACGGAGCACCCTGAGCCCATGGCATTGGGGCCTTCCTGGCCTAGTGGACTCTAAGGACTCTTTACAGGCTGGTTGGATTCCAGCAGATAGAGAAGGGGGTGGGGAGTGGCTAGGTTAAGCTGTTTCATAGGTGGGAAGTTTGTCAGGGATATAATGTGGAATAGAGTGGCTGATGTCCAGTTGGGTGTATAGGGTGGGGGAGAAGGCGGACTTGAGGCTCAGGCCTTATTTTGGCAGTTGGTGATTAGCCTTAGGCCCAGTGGAAGAATTTGGGACCCAGGACTTAATGCATGGAAGGGGATCAGGGAACACAGGCGTGTGCTACCTGGGAGGTTTCCATCTAGATCACCCTGTCCCTCCCCGTCCCTCCCGCCCCGCCCCGCAGCACTGTCCCTGCATACAAGTGGCTGACTCTCTTCCAAGCGCTCAGACTCTTTTGAGATGCAGAACCTGCCAGCTGAATGGGGCCCCATCTCCTGGTGGGGATGCTGAGAGGCTGGGAGCATGAGCAGGGCCTGGGAAAATAGGCCATCAAAGCTGCTGGGCAATTCCCTCTGGTCATGGAGAGGAGAAGGCCTCAGGGTCATAGCAGATGGCTAAATATAGGGACACTCGGAGGTGGAAGTGGTTCCTGCTAGCCGCAGGGGGCCATCCAGTTCCTGCTCAGTAGGGCAGGGATGAGGTTCCTCAGGAACGGTATGTTTGTCAGACTAAGTGCCAAGGGCTGAGGCCAGCCTGGGCTGGGTCAGGCACACCAGGGGACCTCAGTCCGGATTGGGTGTCAGGTCTTTATCTATGGTGGGGGTCACGGTTTGGGTTACCTCTATATTATTTTTTAATTTCAGCTGCTATCTATCGAGTCCCTGCTCTGGGCTAGACCCTTGTGCTTGGACCTCAGGCTCAGAGATTCCTGCTCTGAGGAACAAATGCTTTCCTGAAGAGCCAAACTGTAAATGGTGAACCATCCCTGGGTAAATGGAGTAGGGACTCACCTAGAACACCTTCTAGAAGGAAGCTCCCACGGGGAGGGATTTGGGCCTAATTGATTCACTGTTGTGTTCCCCGCTGCCGCTAGATCAGTGCCTGGCACCCAGGAGGTCTTAATATTTGTTGAATAGCAGAATGAATGGCTCTACCCAGAGAATCTGAACAGGATTTATGGAGGGGTGGCCTGGGGGCTGGCTCTTGAAGAAAGGATGCATTAGGGAAGGGCATATTAGGCAAAAATAATTGCACTGCAAAGACATAGCAATGTGTGTTCAGGAACATTATATCCAGTTTTACGTGGGCACCAAGGTGGGAGCCTGCTGGAACAGATCCCAAGAGGCTATAAACATGGCCAAGGACCCTCTTGCATAGCCCAGTGGTGTTCAAAATGGTGTGCACAAGGTGATCTATTCATATGGAAAGAAAATCAGTCCAGAACTTTCATTTACACTTATTTTTACCTTTGAAAAAAGGAACAAAAATTTAAGCTCTGTGTCTATTTAATAGATAGACTGGCATTGGTGCCCTCACCTTGTCTACACCATAATTGGTTATATGTTCCATACTGTGGGGGGCTCCTGAGGACAGTAGCGTGGGTCTGGCTGACCTTCAGCGAGACTACCACAGGGTGGCATTTCATAACAACAATGTCTTTAAATCACAGGATCCTTTCAAGATTTACTGATAGAAACATCAGCCGGGAAAACCTCTTATATCACACAGAAATTTGCTGGTTATCTCATACTAAAGTACTCAAAAGAGTTACCATCTAAAAGATGATTTATGTCATTTTCTTTTATGAAATGACAAATGTTCCAAATGTACTGTCTCCTTCTGTGGCACCTGGGGGATGCTATGCACAGATATTAAAACAAATAAATACACAGATAGGTAAAGGTGTCAATTTAAGATTGAATAAGAAAGTGACTGCTTTTGGAAAGAAACTCAGACTACAGGGAGAGCAGTCTGCAGACCAATATTTTGAGAGGATTACATTCCTAAAGTTTAGTGTGTTTTGAACTCATCTGTCAAACATATTAAAAAGTAACCTTTCTGATACGTTTCCTTTTTTTTTTTTTTTTTTTTTAGAGCCAGAGTCTCACTTTGTCGCCCTTGGTAGAGTGCCGGGGCGTCACGGCTCATAGCAACCTCCAGCTCTTGGGCTTAGGCGATTCTCTTGCCTCAGCCTCCCAAATAGCTGGGACTACAGGCACCTGCCACAACACCTGGCTATTTTGTTGTTGTCGTTGTGGCAGTTTGACCAAGGCTGGGTTTGAACCTGCCACCCTCAGTATATGAGGCTGGTGCCCTAATCACTGAGCACAGGCGCCGCCCCAGTCTGATTCGTTTCCTATAAAAACTAGTTGACATCGGTTAATTTCAATAAGAAATTTCAAATAAATTTCAAATTTCAATAAAAATATTGGTGCACAGGATTGGAAATCCCATCTTGTGATTTAGTAAGTTCAGCCAGAATGTATATCTTCCCCATGCACCGCAGCTTTTCTTGAGATATATTTTTCCAATTACAGCAGGCATTAAGGCAAGTGAAAAGATAGAATTGGGTGCCATATTCTAAAATGAGTGTACCATATCATTAAAGTAAGATTTTATTTAAAAATGAAGCATAAACCAGGTGCAGTGGCTCATGCCTGTAATACCAGCACCTTGGGAGGCCAAGGCGGAAGAGGCCTTGGAACTTGAGGCCACAAGTTCAAGACCAGCTTATGCAGCATAACAAGACTCTATCTCTACACAAAATAAAAAAATTAGGCAGGAATGATGGCGTGCATATGTAGTCCTAAGTACTTGGGAGGATGACGTGGGAGGATTGCTTGAGCCAGGAGTTTAAGGTTGCCATGAGCTATAATCTGCCACTGTCCTCCAGCATTCTAGCAACTTGGGTGACAGACTAAGACGCTATCTCTAGAAAGAAAAAAAAGAGTATATTTAATCACAACTTTTAGTAATAATATGTTTAGTCTGAGCAAGAAGCTTTTGAGTACTAGTAAACAAAATGTACTATTAAAACAAAGCTTTAAAATGATCTTTAATCTTCCATTCTTTTTTAGTGTCTATTATTGGCATATATTTTATAATTTACCCAATTATTTGTATGGTGGCATATGTATCTAATTTATAAATGAACAAATGCGTATATTAGCGTGATTGCATGAGCTTTTTTTTTCTTCCAACAGGAGGCTGAGATTCAGCCATGACTCAGAGTGGGGGAAGCTAGGGAGGGCTCCAGGAAATGAGGGACAGGATCTATCTGAGGCCACATTTGGAAATGGGAGGCCAGAAGTCTGGAGGGGAGGCTGGACATTGATCTAGACCTGCTTCAGGAAGAAGCCTGAGCTGGGGCCAGGACTGGGGGCAAGGAGGAGTGTGTGCCGGGTACTCTAGAGGCATTGTGGAGAAGACAGAAGTATGGGCTGTGTCAATGGATGGGGCGAGGTAGGGGAGAGCTTGGAGGCTCCCATACTGCTGCCTGAACTCTATGTGTCAGGGTGGTGGTCATGTCCTCACTGAGATGGGGCATGCTGTGGAGGGAAAGGAGCAAGTTTGGGAAGCAGTTTAGTTTTAGATGTGGTCTGCATACATGCAGGGTCCCTGGTACACACAGGGTCTCTGCTGGAGAAATCAGGAGAACAGGACCTAGGGAAGGAGAGGGGACCAAGGACTCAGCTTCTCCTTACTCCCTTCACCAGCTTAAAGGCACACTCCATGCACATGCCTGTCCCCAAAGGCACAGGCCGAGGTGCCTCTCACAGCCCTGCTGAGCCAGGGAGGGTTGCACCATAAGTGCTTGGTGCCAGCAGCTATCACGGGGCGACTGAGGCCCCTGGTAACAGGCTCTATTGTGATGCTTCAGGGAGCTAGGGGATTGTTAGTCAGAGCTGTGCAGGAAGGGGTCATCATGTCCCCTCTGCCCCGGAAGGCCTAGCAGGCCACATCTGGATTCACTTGGGAGTAGTCCAAGGACTGATCATTGTCTGGCCTGGCCATGGCTGCCAGGTCAGGGGAATAGCAGCCACTCAAAGGGGATAACTTAGTTCAGCAGCAGGAACCTGGGTGTAAACATCAATCTACTCTTCATTAACAAAGTGTGATGGGGATGACAGGCAAATTAGATGCTTCCTTCAGTGGGGGAGAAGACACGTATGCCAGTGACGTGGTGTGGCTGGGGCTCCCACATTTCAGGGCTCCTGTGGGGATGGCTTCAGAGCCATAGGGCAAAGCTAATCCCTTCAGACCTGGTTGGAATATTCAAGAACACCCTGGGATAGACAGCTTCCCCTTTTCCAAGGCCCCAGTCTCCCCATTGCTCAGGATACCAGCCTCTATTCCCACCTCACCCTGCCCTTGCAAGTCCTCACTACATTTATACCTAGCTCGGGCTGGGCCACTAGGTCTCACTGCCATGAACACCCTCTCCTGTCTCATCCTGCTCATTCTTCCCAGGGCATTGCTCAAGTGTTATCTCCAGGCTGACAAGTTCACTCCTTCTGTGGCAGTACCTGCGACTAAGGCCCTGGGTCCACCCTCCCATAAACCCCTCCTTCCCTAAGACTGGGAGAACTCACTGGGTTAATGTGGGGTCCCTGCCCTACTGCCTACACACACATATCTATCTATCTCTCTCTCTCTGTGTGTCTCTCTCTCTCTCTCTCTCTCTCTGTCTTTCTCTCACACACACACAACCCCTGATGCCCCTGGCTGAAGATGCAGGCCTCAGGACTGGCCTGCTCCAATGTGCTGCACAGCCTCAGGGGAGCCACTTCCCTTCCCTGAGTCTCAGTTTCCTCATCGGTGGAAGGAGGGCCATGAAT
Source organism: Loris lydekkerianus (assembly GCA_963574355.1). Taxonomy (NCBI): domain Eukaryota; kingdom Metazoa; phylum Chordata; class Mammalia; order Primates; family Lorisidae; genus Loris; species Loris lydekkerianus. The sequence goes on along the minus strand of CAUYPK010066569.1, from coordinate 11,915 downwards.
GACCTCACAGAGCGCCTGACAGCAGAGCTAGCTCCCCCGCTTCTAATCACTTTTAAGGAATTGTTATTTTTATCGTGTTGTGTCTCGTGTTGGCTTTCTCTGGCTGCTCGATGAATAATGCTAGGCATGGTCATGGCCACTTCCCTTGGGTTGGCGGGGTCAGGGGAGGAGGCCACGCCCTCCGGGAACCTGCCCCACAGCTTGAATGTCAGGAAGTTCAGCGTCAACTGGCAGAGCAGACCTGAATCACTGGGCTGTCTCCATCCCCCGGGAACTCTGAGAATAGATCCAGGAGCCCTTCCAAAGAGCAGCTTGGAGCACAGGCAGAGGCAGACCAGCCCCGCTCAGAATCCTGCCTCTGCAGGTCCTTACTTTTTCCTGGTCTTTTCTCTATGAATCTCACTGTTCCAAATGGCAACCATCTCTGCTGACCCTGTGGTTTCCCACTGCTACTCTTGCTCAAGCTGTTCTCTCCACCTAGACGGCCTTCTGGGACCAGCCCCTGCCCCCAGGAAGTATTCCTGGGTTCCCTCACCTGGGAGGGACCTTTTCCTTACACTTCATAGACATCACTTTAAAGCCTACAAATAACAGCTCCTACCCAGGGTGTGCTGCGCTGGACTGGGGTCTGGGCCCTCCACCCACATCATCTCATTTTCCTCTATTTTATAGATGAAGAAATCGAGGCTCAGAAAGGTTCCATACCTTGATTATTTGAAGAACCGGAGTCAGACGGCACAGAAGCCCACACACTTTCCCACACCCCTTGCACATATTCCCACTTTCTTCCTCTCCGGGAGTCTAGACAAATGAAGTTAATGTGCTGAAGGAGAGCAAAACTTAGCCAAAGGTTACCAGTGACTCTACCAAGTTCTTTTTTCCAAACTACTAGTGTTATAAACCTCTTTTTCTGGTAGAAATATATTTTCTTTTCTTTCTTTCTTTCTTTTTCTTTCTTTCTTTTTTTTTTTTTTTTTGGAGACAGAGTCTCAAGCTGTCACTTTGGGTAGAGTGCCATGGTGTCACTGCTTACAGCAACCTCAAACCCTTGGGCTTAAGCAATCCTCTTGCCTCAGCCTCCCAAGCAGCTGGGACTACAGGCACCTGCCACAATGCCCGGCTATTTTTTGGTTATAGTTGTCATTGTTGTTTGGCAGGCCCACGCTAGATTCGAACCCACCAGCTCCGGTGTATGTGGCTGGCGCTTTAGCCACCTGAGCTATAGGCACTGAGCCGATAGAAATATATTTTCTAAAACAAAATGCTCTTCATGAGCTCACAGACTCAAGGGGCATATGGAAATCAACCCTCTCTCCTGTCTTGACCGTGGCTCTGCCTCCTCACATGGACTCGCAGGTCCTCTAGGCAGCTCCAACTGGGCTGAGCCGACAGCTTCCCCAGTGCTAGGGACAGAGATAATAACTATGCTCATGAGGTGACTTGTGCCATGGGGCAGAGGGCTGAAGTCTTTGCCTCATTTCATCTTAACAGCAACTCAGCCATGTGGGTACTCTTGTCCTTATGTCACTGGGCAAAGCGGTGGGCAGGGGAAGGAACTGAGGCTCAGAGAGCTTGGTCGGTGACTTGCACAGATTGGCCTAGCCCTAAAGTTCATGTTCTTAACCTACTAACCAGGGACCTCCCCTCCCTTCTTTTCTCAGGGCAGTCCCTCCTGCTATGGCCAGGGGACCTCTGCCTGGGGGAAGCAGTAGGTCTCTTGCCAGGGACCTGCCTTGGGGGAGCCTCCCTTCTGGCTTTCCCTCCTCTGGGGACCACAAAGCTTGGCTGACCTTCCTGGTCTTCTCCTGCCCTGGTGGTCACATGGACTGTGCTGCCCTGCTAATGTGTCGGAGGGAGCTACTGAGAACGGAGTCTAGACTTGGAGTCAGAATCCAAGGTTGGAGCTGCGGTCGGAGTCTATGTGCTGCCCTTCACTGCCTCACCATCACCTTGGATGAGTCTCAGCCTTTGAGCTGTCTCTCAGGTGAAATGAGGGTGTGGAAGTGGCAAGAGTAGGAGCAGAATCTGAGATGAAGGGGAGGAGGTGGGGCAGCAGGAAGCTTGGCCTAGGAGACCAGGACATTTTAGGTCTGGGTCACAAAGCCGAGGAAGGTGGACCTGAGCGAAGGATGAGCTTAGTGCTCGTGTGCAGGGAGCTTCAGGCAGCATCCTCCTCCTCCTGTGGGTAGAAGGAAGAAAGAGCTTTCCCCTTTGGAATGTGCCCTTCTACCTCCCCCATGCCGCAAGACGGACCTCCAGCATTTGGGCTGAATTAGGAGCGTCAGACATCAGCTGCTTGTGAATCACAGGCTGCTCCAAACCGGCAAGCACGTAGGGATCCCATCCCAGATGGAGGTTTTCACACCATCCAGCGGGCTGGGAAGGACAGTGGGGGGCGCAAGGGGGGGATTCTGGGCCCTACCCTGGCTACTCTCAGAGCGGCTCCCTTCCTCTGTTTTACAGATTGGGTTCCTCTTACTTCGTGTGAAGCGAGGGGTCTGCATCCAAACAGAGAAGAAAAACCAGTCCTTGTATCCAACACTTTCATTTTACAGAGTTCAGGAGAAGTACACAGCCAGCCCGAGGGAGGGAGAGATTAGAACCCTGTCTACTGGGCTCCTGTGTTGATGGCATGCCTTCCTTTGATAATTAATTCAAAACTAAGTATGGAATGCCCTCTGTGCCAGGCATGGTGCTGACTGAAATAGACAAGGTCCCTATTCTCTCAGAGGTTAAAGCCCCAGGAGATGGTGTTGATTAATCATGGCTCACATGTTGGCGCTTATTACCAAGTGTCACGCGCTTTACATGTGTCAACTCTCATGACAAATCTATGAGGCAAGTAAGCCCCCAATTTACAGATAAGGAAATCGAGGCACTGATAGGTGAAAGAATTTGCCTAGGTCCAAGCAGAGCTGGGATTTGAATGTGGGCTATCTGCCTCCATAGTGTGTGTTCACCGATTCTGACCTACAGTGATGCCTTTGTGTTTTATATGTACAGGGGCCCCTCCAAGCTGAGGTCAGGATAGAGAGTGATATCAGCAAAGGCTTCCCTGAGGAGGTGATGCTTGAGTTAAAATGGAAGAACATTTATAGGCAGGTGGTTTTCATCAGCCATGCCAAGGCCATTCAGTAGTCTTTCCAACAAGTGGTGCTGGTACAATTTGATATCCACATGCAAAAGAATAAATCTGACTTCCTTCCTTATGCTATATATAAAAACTAACTGAAAATGACCTAAATGTAAGAACTGCAACTATAAAAGTCTTAGAGGAAAACATGGTTGTAAAGCTTTGTAATTTTGGATTAGGCAATGATTTCATGGATATGGTACCAAAAGCACAAGCCAACAAAATAAAAACTAGATACATTGGATATCATCAAAATTAAAAACTTTTGTGCTTCAAAGAACCTCATCAAGAGAGTAAAAAGAGACCTCACAGAATGGGAAAACATTTAGCAAGTCATGTATCCAGTAAGAGACTTGTATCTAAAATATATAAAGAACACTTAGAACTCGATAATAAAAAGGAAAATAACTCAATTTAAAAATGGGTGAAAGATCTTGATAGACATTTCTCCAAAGAATATGTACGAAGTGTTGATGAGGATATGAAGAAACTGGAACGCGGATACTGTGCCTGTAACACTGTGCAGCCTCCGTGGAAAATAGTTTGGCAGTTCCTCAAAAAGTCTGGCTTCTCATGTGACCCAGCAGTTCCATCAAAGAGAAGTGAAAACATATGTCTGCACAAAAACTGGTAAATGAATGTTCACAACAGCTTTATTCATCATAGCTAAAAAGTAGAAACAACTCAAATGTCATCGAGTGATAAATAGATAAATAAAATGTGCTATCATCTATGCAATGGAATATTGTTTGGCAATAAAAAGTGATAAAGTCCTGATCCACGCCACAACATGGGTGAACAACCTTGGAACATTATGCCAAGTGAAAGAAGCCAATCAAAAAAGATCACATGATGTGCGATTACATTTATATGAAACGTCCAGATAAGGCAAATCCATAGAGATAGAAATTAGATTAGTAGTTGCCTAATCGGGGTGTGGGAGTGACTGCTAATGAGTGTGGGGTTTGGGTCGGGGGAGGTGATATAAATGTTCTAAAACTGATTGTGGTGATGATCATCCAACTCTATGATTATACTAAAAACCATAGAATTGTACACTTTAAACAGGTGAATTGTATGAGATAGAAGTTATGTATTAATAAAGCTGTTTTTTTTTTTGTTTCTTTGTTTTGTCTAACGCCCTGGGTTGAGTGTTGTGGTGTCACAGCTCATAGCAACCTCAAAACCTTGGGCATAAGAGATCCTCTTGCCTCAGCCTTCTGAGTAGCTAGGACTGCAGGCACCTTCATGACACCCAGTTAGTTTTTCTATTTTTAGTAAAGACAGGATATTGCTCTTGCTCAGGCTGGTCTTGAACTCTCCCCTTGGCCTCCAAGAGTGCTAGGATTACAGGCGTGAGCCACCACACCTGGCCAATAGATCTGTTCTTTTAAAAAGATGGAAGGATGAGCTTGGTACCTATAGCTCAAGTGGCTAGGGCGCCAGCCACATACACCAGAGCTGGCAGGTTCAAATCCAGCCTTGGCCCGCCAAACAACAATAGCAACTACAACAACAACAAAAAACAAAAAACAAACAAACAAAAAATGTATATATATATAGAGCCAGGCGTTGTGGTGGGCACCTGTAGTCCCAGCTACGTGGGAGGCAAGAGAATCACTTAAGCCCAGGAGTTTGAGGTTGCTGTGAGCTGTGACACCATAGTACTCTACGCAGGGCAACAGCTTGAGACTCTGTCTCAAAAACATAAAAATAAAAAAATAAAAAAATAAAAGATGGAAGGATGAAGAGGCATTCACTACGGACATGGGACTAAGGCAACTGCATGTGCCTGTGGCTGGGAGCCTGGTATGAAAGCAGAAAGCAAAGGAGACAATGTGACAAGAGCTCAGAGGGCGACTGAGAAAAGAAGGGGCACAGAGGCTGAAGAGTCGGTGAGGCTGCCCACAAGGGCCTCGGGGCCAAAGCAGAATGAGCAGTGTGGGACTTTCACCCTCTTCCTGCCATTGCCCACCTGCCAGGGGAAGCTCCAAGATAGGGGATGAGCTCCGGTTGGCAGACAGACTTTGTGGTAGAGCCAAGGTTTAAGTATCAGCCCTGCCTCTTGCTGGAGCCTTGAGTAAGTTCTTTCCTCTCTCAGAGCTCTGGTGTCTGCCTGTGTACAGAGACTGCTCTCCTGTTCCACCTTCCTCACAGGCCATGGCGGGGGGTGGGGAGGTGGTTCTCGTGATGATGTCCAGCACTTTGTAAAAAAAGTCTAAGGAGTCATCACGTCTCTGCTGCTAGCCTCCTTCTTTCTGAATTCCAGGGTCTCCTGTTGGGCTGGGTTGCCACACCCCCGCTCTGGGTCAGATGGGGTTTACCGCAGAGCTGGCTGTAATCCTGAGAAGGGAAAGAAGCACTCCCAGGCCTATGGGTTCCTCCTCCTCAACTCCCAGACCCTGGGCAGGGGAGGGCGTCAGGGAGTGGGAGAGCCAGGAGCAGACAGGCTGCATCCGTGTCCTAGGATCTGACTAGGAGCTGACTAATCGGACGGTGAGGCAGAGGCTGCATGTGGATGCCTTGGAGAGGAGCTAAGTCTGGGGACTTGGCAACTGCAATCAGTTTAGTTGTTTTGTGAACAAACACTGCAGCCTTCTGTGAACCTTAGAGACCATTCCAGCCTAATGCAGGCTCTGGATCAGAAGAGGCAGCTGAGGCCCAAACTGGGGGAGGCCTTATATAGGGCCCCATGGTCAGTAAGGGGCAGAGAACACAAAGAAGCCAGAAAATGTCAGAAAGGGAGGGATTGATCGTCTTCTGGTCCAATCTCCACATTGAACACACACAAAACAGAAGCCTGTAAAGCTCAAATCACCACAATCATAGGGACAGCGGGCCTGCAGACACAGGGAAGGATGGGTGAACTGTGTTGCCTTCAGGGTTGCTAGTGTCCCAAACCCTGAGGACTCTTCTTCAGACCTTCCTGAGAAGGATGCCTTGGGCATCTTCCCTAAGTCCCATTCTTTGTCCCAGTCACCCCACCTCCCCATATAACTACCCCCATTATCATGTCTGCCCTGGAGCCTGCATCCCCAGGTCAGGGTCCAGCTCTGGCCTTTGCTGGCTCTGAATGGGGATCCAGTCACCATATAGCCATGCTTGGTGTGTCCCTGAACCTCTGTGATGCTGAACATGTAGGCCCCCCAACCCCAAGCCTGGGAGTGCCTCAGCCCAGACCAGGTCAGGACCGGGTCATAAGAAGCTCAGAACAAAAGTGTGGAGGGAAGGTAGGAAGGGGAAAGAAAGCGGTTTATTTTAGGTGCTTGCTCAATCGCCTCCATCCCTAGAAGACCCCTAGTCAGATGCCATCTCCTGTCGTAGCCATCTGTGGCACTGGCACAGGCTAACTGGTGTCAGAGTCACTCGTGATCTCACAGAATCTGCAGAGCGAGGAAAGGAGAGACCTGAGACAAGCCGGCCCTGCCGTGTCACCCACAGATTGGGCAGGGCCAGAGCTTAAACTCTCTTCCTTCCGACTCCAGAGCCCATGCTCTTCCCCTGAACCCATTGCCTCTCTCCCCGGGGCAGAGGACAGCCTCTGGATCCTAGGAACTCATCATGGGGGATGGCAGAGCCATAGGGAGCTTCTCCTGGATCAGTTGCAGCCTCAGGCCACAGGCCCAAGGGGTGCGGGAGTGGTTCTGGGGCAGGGTAACGGCTGTCAGGGCGATGAGAAGCTCTGGTAGGGCTCTGGGTGGGGTGGGCAGCAGGAACTTGGGGCACCCACTCTTCCCATACTTGTTAGCCAGGCAGAGAATATTCTGTCTTGACTTCCTACCTGTCCTGTGATCTCAGCCCTCTCCACACTGCACAGAGTAGGCCTCTCCATTGCACTTTGGGAACCTGTATAAGAGCCTTAACCTCCCCGTGCCTCAGTTTTCCCCTCCGCAAGATGGAAATAGTAACAATGCTACTTTATAGGGTTGTTATGGGAATTAAGTGAGTTAATATGTACGTGTATAAATCACTCAGAATGATGACCAGCTGGTAGACAATGCTCAGAAGCAGGCTTGTTATCATCGTCATCATCAACACTGTCACTGTTACTTGTTTGTCCATCATGCCTGCTAGGCAGCAAATGCCAGAGGGCTATTTTTTCCATGTCTTGCTTCACCCAGTGCTCAGCCTGTGCCAGGCCCTACAAGGAATTCACTGCATGTTCCTGTGAGGACGAGAGCTCCGTGGTGGTGTGGGGGACTTGCTCTAGGTCACACAGGCATGTCAGCCACATGCCATGCTCCTCTCATTCTCTGGGCAGGGTGGGCCTTGTGCTGTTGCACACACATGGGGTGTGATGGCCAACATGACAGCAGTAGAAAGGGCTCCCGGAGGCGCCTTCCAATCTGAGTGGGACTTGAAGGGAAAGGGTGCACCTGGTTGCAGGAAGGGAGAGGGGAGGATGTCAGGGGCCGGTGGGGGCAGGGCCACCCCTCTGAGCATCTGCTCTGTGTCTTCCCAAGGGCCAGTCCATTGCAGCCAGGGCTGAGCTGGAGAGTTTACATTCCCAAGTACCCTAGACAAGGGCTGCTGATAAGGACGTCTCTGGTCTGGGAGCCTCCACCATGACTTTATCTCGCTAGATAGGACCTTGCTGGTCTAGGCTGGGGAGAGGAGGAGGCCCTGAGGTTCAGAGAGGCCTCAGAGCTCACGCTCAGGCCACTGTGCCCACTGGCTCTGGTGAGGTTGCCTCCTTGGCCTGGCTCCTCCCTGTATCCCCCTCCCACCTCATTCACCCTTGACCAAATCCTACCAAGGCCTGCCCATCCCCACTCTGCCTCCTCCCATGTCAGTTTGTGAGCAGCACCAGGGCAGGTCCTCCTGGGACCCTGCACAGAATCGGCACATCACACCTAACAACCACTCAGAACTCATTTCTTTCCAGGCTCCCTGAAAACCCACTCTTTCCTCTCTCCCTCCCAACCTCTTCGACCACCTTTTTCTCCAACCTCACATCCCTGCATGCCCTTAATGAGCACTTACTTTGTGCCAGGCATTTTGTTAAATCCCTCCATGGCTCCTGAGAGCTACTATTATCATTCCCACTTGACAAACAGGGATTTGTCATACAGCATTGGTGACTTGCCCAAGGGCACTCAATTGGAAAGCAACAGAGATGGGCTTTGAGGTCAGCTGGGGGGCACAGTTGTGGGTGTGACAGCTGACTCCAGCTTCTGCCTGTGGGGTGGGGGGAACTTAGGGAAGGAGCTTGCTCATACTGGCTGGGGTGATGCAGAGGACTGTTCCTGTCACCTAGAGATGTGTACCAAGCCACCCTGAAGCTTAGCGGCTTGTAACAATAACATTTATCTTGTTCTCAAATCTGCATTTGAGTTCATCTCTACTCCACCGGGCATTGCCTGGGCTGGTCTAAAGTCTAGGAGCTGGTGTCATCTGAAGAGGGCTTTACTCGTAAGTGCAGGAGTTGAAGTTCTAGGGCTGTTGGCCAGAACACCTGCAGTGGCCTCTCCCTTCCTCACAATATGGTATCTGGGTCCCAAGGGCAAGCATGCTGAGAGAAAGAGAGGAAGTTAACGGACAGACCAACAGAGGTGGGTCCTATACCACCTTAGAAGATTTAGCCTAGGAAGCTGGCATGTCACTTCTGCCTCATTCTTTTTATGGAGGCAGTCACAAAGGTATGTATGCTCAGCTTCAAGGGGGCGGGGGCACTGGACTCCATCTCTTGACAGTGAATGACAAGTTTCCAGTGTAGAACTAGAAATAGCCTTGCGGTCATTTTTTGGAAATTACAATCTGCCAAGGGACCCCCTCACCTGGCTACTCACTGGTCACTCCACTTTCCTTATCTGGCAAGACACTTCTGGGGGATCAACTAATACCATCCTTGCACCCCAACTCTGCCAGATGGACTAAATGGTGGGGAGGAGAGACAGTGGGTGGCCGCCTCCAGGGCACTTACTGTTTGTTGGGCCCTCCACTGGGCTCCTGGATGCTTTGTTTGGTCAGATCCCCACACAATTCTTCATAAAGGGCAATGCAGCTTCTAATTTGTTAGGAGAAAACTATGCCGAGAGAGATGAGGTGACTTACCAAGGCCACAAGGAGTCATTAGGGAAGCTGGGACTTGAAGCCAGGTCTGTATGGCTCTGACCCTTTCTTGCCCCTGTGCCACATGTCCCTAGGCTCAAGGTAAGGAAGGCCGCATAAGGATTAAGGACATGGGCCTGGGGCTCAGAACAACGGGCAGTCACTTCATCTCTCTGAGCCTCAGTTTCCTCATCTGTCCAATGGATCACAGACTCTCCAAAACACAGTGAAATAAAGCAACCTTGTTCCAAGGTTGGCACAGCTTCTGGCACAACATGCATAGGACCCAGACCACCTGGCTGCTCCCTAGACAGGGCCTACCCATCTGTGGAGGGCAGAACGGTCAGGACTGCCTGGGGAATGGCCTGCTGCCACTCACCAAGGGGGAGCCCCTGGGTTCCTGTTGGCTATTTTTAGGGCTGTGTGGGCAACCACAGACTACATGTGGGGTTTACCACGGCCTGGCTAAGCCCGGAAGAATAAGAAAATACTCCTGATGACAGAGGGTGGGCATCTGAGGTCGGCATAGGCCTTACTTCCTCCCAGCATCTCAGGTTGACTTTGGACAGAATCAGAGAGCCTCTCTGAGCCTTAGTTTCCTCATCTATAAAATGGGGACAATAGTAGGCACAGTAGCCCACATTTTGGAGACTGCTCATCAGGTGCCAGCTGCTGGCCAAATGCCTCATGGGAGTCCCCTCCCATGATCTAATGTGATTCTCCCTGTGAGGAAGGCTGGAAGAGGCAGAGGTTGCTCAGCTAGAAGAGGGGGCAGGGATGGGACCAGGCCTGGCTCTCTTAACCACTGTGCTCCAAGCCTTCCCCACAGGCTGGAAGAATGCTCACAGGATTCTAAGATAATGGATGTGGATGTGTCTTTTAAACTGCAAACTGGAATGTAGGCTTCTAAAGTAATAAATTTTCCTCTCAGGACTGCTTTTGCTGTATCTCACAGGTTTTGATAACTTATGTCTTCATTGTTGTTATGCTCAATGAAATTAATGATTTCCTTTTTTATTTCTTCCTGCACCCAACTGTCATCCAGCATAAGGTTGTTTAATTTCCATGCCTTTGTGTCGGGTTGAACGTTTTCACTGGAGTTGAGTTCTACCTTTAGTGCCTTGTGGTCACAGAAGATGCAAGGTAAAATTTCAATTCTTTTGATTCTGTTGAGGTTTGTTTTGTGTCCTAGGATATGATCAATTTTGGAGAACGTTCCATGGGGCAATGAGAAGAATGTATATTCTTTATCTTTAGGATGGAGTGTTCTATATACGTCTATCAAGCACAGTTGTTCAAGGGTCTCATTTAAGTCTCTTATATCTCAGTTTAATTTCCATTTAGAGGATCTGTCCAGCTCTGTAAGAGGAGTGTGAAAGTCCCCTGTTATTATGGTATTATAGGATAACATATTGCTCAGACTAAGGAAGGTCTGTTTCAAAAATCTGGGTGCTGGGAGAACTGGATATCCACATGCAGAAAACTGAAATTGGACCCGCACCTTTCCCCATTCACAAAAATTGATTCAAGATGGATAAAGGACTTAAATTTAAGGCATGAAATGATAAAAATCCTCAAAGAAAGCATAAGAAAAACACCGGAAGATATTGGCCTGGGGAAAGACTTCATGAAGAAGACTGCCATGGCAATTGCAATAACAACCAAAATAAACAAATGGGACTTCATTAAACTGAAAAGCTTCTGTACAGCTAAGGAGACAATAACCAAAGCAAATATACAATCTACACAATGGGAAAGGATATTTGCATATTTTGAATCAGACAAAAGCTTAATAACTAAGATCTATATGGAAATTAAATTAATCCACATGAAAAAAGCCAACAATCCCATAGATCAATGGGGAAGAGAGATGAATAGAACCTTTTCTCAAGAAGACAGATGAATGGCTAGCAAACATATGAAAAAAATGCTCATCATCCTTAAGTATCAGAGAAATGTAAATAAAAACCACTCTGAAATGTCATCTAACCCCAGCAAAAGTGGTCTACATTCCCAAATCTCAAAACTGCAGATGTTGGTGTGGATATAGAGAGAAGGGAACACTTTTACACTGCTGATGGGACTGCAAACCAATACAACCTTTCTGGAAGGAAGTATGGAGAAACTTCAAAGAACTCAAGCTAGACCTCCCATTTGATCCTGCAATCCCATTACTGGGCATCTATCCAGAAAAAAAAAAAACAAAAAACAAACTTTTATCATAAGGACATTTGCACTAGACTGTTCATTGCAGCTCAATTTGCAATTGCTAAAATGTGGAAACAGCCTAGATGCCCCCCCCCCCAGCCTAGGAATGGATTAATAAGCTGTGGTACATGTATACCATGGAATACTATTCAGCCATTAAAAAAATGGAGACTTTAGATCCTTTGTATTAACCTGGATGGAAGTGGAACACATTATTCTTAGTGAAGCATCACAAGAATGGAGAAACAAGAATCTTATGTACTCAATTTTGATATGAGGACAATTAATGACACAGTGGGGGGTAAAAGAAGGGGAGAACAGAGAGAGAGAGAAGGAGGGAGGGTGGGGTCTCAGTATGTGACACATCTTGTACCCTCAATGAATCCTCAACAATAAAAAAAAAAAAAGAAAACAAACCAATCCCCCCCCCCCCCCCCAACACTACACTTTGAAATAAAACACACCACCGGTGGGCATAGGGTGGGGGGGTGGGCTTAGGTCCCGCGGGCGCCCCGCAGGGGCC
>CAUYPK010066566.1:0-31272 GCA_963574355.1 Loris lydekkerianus | reverse complement strand
GATTCTCTTGCCTCAGCCTCCCAAGTAGCTGGGGACTACAGGCACCTGCCACAATGCCCAGCTTTTTTTTTGTTTTATTTTATTTGATGATTGCTCAGGCTGGTCTCTGAACTCATGAGCTCAGACAGTCCACCCACTTGGGCCTCCCAGAGTGCTGGTGTTGTGCCCAGATCTCGAAATTCCCCCACAAAGACCACAGAGGAGCCGAGTCCGATGCAAAAGCAAAAGAGCCTTTTATGGCAAGCTTGAGCCTGGGCTCCTGGGGGCTCTGCTGCAATGGATCCAAGTCAGGAGCCTCGAGCTCTGGAGCAGGGGGTTCTTGTAGTCGGGTGCAGTGGGTGGGCGTGCACAGCTTGAAACAAAGGGGGTCCTTCTGGATTGGTTAGGTGGGGTCCCTGGTTGGTGGACGGTTGTCTTGAGATTTTGGGGAATTGCCTGGGCTTGTCTGGAAAGTGAAACTTATTGAGTGAAATAGTGAAATGGTGGGAAAAGCGAAACTTAATTTCGCTGGTCTGGTTCTTTCACTGGGATTACAGATATGAGCCACTGAGCCCAACCCAAGTGAATATTTAAATAAATTAGAAATGTATACATGCTGAAAACTGGGAAGTGATTGTATACTATAGTCCTCAAAGCTGCTCCCTGGCATCTTTAAGGCAAATTAGGAATGGTTCTTCCCTTTAAAAAAGAAAGATCACAAGCTGGATAGGAGGATTGTTTGAGGCTAGGAGCTTGAAACTTGCCTTGGCAATAGCTAAGTCTCTACAAAAAATAAAAAAGTTAACTGGGTGTGGTGGTATGTGCCTGTAGTCCTAGCTACTAGGGACTTTAAACCCATTTCCAATGTAAATGGGTTTTGTTCATAAATAAAGGAAATTTTCACGTTTGTGGTGATGGAGTGAGTATAGAGAATGGGAGAGATTATGCGTGGAACTATTGTGGTAAATAGAATAAGTAGCATTTGTATCTTAAGTAGTTGAGTTATAGAATGAAAGGAACTAATACCCTTTTTTTTTTTTTTTTTTGTTTGAAACAGAGTCTTACTATGTTGCCCTCGGTAGAGTGCTGTGGCATCAAAGCTCACAGCAACCTCAAACTCTTGGATTTTAAGTCATTCTCTTGCCTCAGCCTCCCATGTAGCTGGGACTACAGGCTCCCACCACAACGCCCAGCTATTTTTTGGTTGCAGTTGTCATTGTTTTAGCTGGCCTGGGCCGGGTTCAAACCTGCCTGCCTCTGTGTATGTGGCCGGTGCCCTACCCACTGAGCTACTGGCACCTCCAGGAACTAATACTCTTGACCATTTCCAAAGTGATAGATACTTCATAATGGTCAGTACTTAAGTAACCCTAATAAGGAAGATTTTTATTGTTACCCTCACTTTATAGGTGAAGAAATTCAAGTGCGGAGAGGTTAAATAATCTGTCCCTGGGGTGAAGGTTTGAATGCATGCCCTTGTCTATTCTGTTGCCTTGTATTTTTAGTAACATTAATTTGGAAATTTTAAGGCAACTTTATCTTGATTGTGTATGTCGTACTATGTGTCCTGGAAAATATTAATCTTACAATTAGTATTTATGATGATAACATTTTAAACTTAAAAGATTAATAAGGTAATACATGCATGTGGTTTAAAATCAAATAGAACAAGGTGGTGCCTGTGGCTCAAAGGAGTAGGTGCCGGCCCCACATGCCAGAGGTGCTGGGTTCAAACCCAATCCTGGCCAAAACTGAAAAAAAAAAAAAAAAATCAAATAGAACAGAAAGGTGTTTACTATAATGTGGGACCTTCTGCCCTACTTTGCCTAGTTCTGTTCTGTAGAAACAACTATTTTTTATAAAAAACATCACCTTCATTGAAGTTCCATTTACACATAACAAAATACACCTCTTTTCAGTGTACAGTTTGATGAGTTTTTACAAATGTGATGCACCCCTGTAATCATACCATCCCAATCAAGATCTAGAACATTTCCATCACTCCACATAATTATCTTCCTGCTCCTTCCCCACTCCCTACCCTAACCCTAGGCAAACACTGTTCTGGTTTCAATCACTATAGGTTAGTTTTGACCATTCCAAAACTTCCTAAGAAATAGATTCAAGTAAGATTTATCCTTTTATGTATAGCTTCTTTCAGCTAACAGTATTTGAAACCTGTCCATGTTTTAGTAATTTTCACCTTGTGTTGCTGGGTAATATGTTTTTGTATGTGGTTCTCACCCACAGGAACTGTATTAAAGGGTTGCGGCACTAGGAAGGTTGAGAACCACTGCTATAACACCATTTATTTGTTTCTTTTCTTTTTTTTTTTTTTTAGAGACAGAGTCTTCACTTTATCGCCATCGGTAGAGTGCTGTGACATCACAGCTCACAGCAGCCTCCAACTCCTGGGCTTAGGTGATTCTCTTGCCTCAGCCTCCTGAGTAGGCAGGACTACAGGCATGCATGCCCAGCTAATTTTAAACAATTTTTTAAAAACAGAGTCTTGTTATGTTGTTCAGGCTGGTCTCAAATTCCTGGACTTATGTGATCCTCTCACCTAGTGAGCCGCCACACTCAGCCATCTTTTTGATTTTGACTATTCTAGTGATTGTGTAAAGGTATTTCATAGTGGTTTCAGTTTGTATTTCCTTGATGACTAATGATGTTAAGCATCTTTTCATATACTTACTGGTCATTTGCATATCTTTTATGAAGTATCTGTTCAGATCTTTTATCCACAGCGCCGGGAGCTCAGTGAGTAGGGTGCCGGCCACATACTCCAAAGGTGCCAGTCACATACACCAAGGTGGCAGGTTCGGGCCCAGTCCAGGCCTGCTAAATAACAATGACAATTACAACCAAAAAATAGCCAGGCGCTGTGGTGAGCACCTGTAGTCCCGGTTTCTTGGGAGGCTGAGGCAAGAGAATAACTTAAGCCCTAGAGTTTGAGGTTGCTATGAGTTGTGATGCCATGGACTCGGTCTCAAAAACAAAAAAACTTGAGATGTGTTTCTATTAACGAGATATAAGAATTCCTAATTCTGGATATGTCAGGGTTTTTTCTGTGTGTGTGTGTTTTTTTTTTTTTTTGGTTGTTTTATTTTTATTTTTATTTTTTATTTTTATTTTTTTATAGAGACAGAGTCTCACTTTATGGCCCTTTGGTAGAGTGCCGTGACATCACACAGCTCACAGCAACCTCCAGCTCCTGGGCTTAAGCGATTCTCTTGCCTCAGCCTCCCGAGTAGCTGGGACTACAGGCGCCCGCCACAATGCCCGGCTATTTTTTTGTTGCAGTTTGGCCTGGGCTGGGTTTGAACCCGCCACCCTCGGCATATGGGGCTGGCGCCTTACTCACTGAGCCACAGGTGCCGCCCTCTTTTTTTTTTTTTTTTTTTTTTTTTTTGAGACATAGTTTCACTTTGTTGCCCTCCATGGAGTGCTGTGCTGTCACAGCTCACAGCAACCTCCAACCCCAGTCTTAGGCGATTCTCTTGCCTCAGCCTCCCAAGTAGCTGGGACTATAGGCACCCGCCATAACGCCCAGCTATTTTTTGTTGCAGTTTGGCCAGGGCCGGGTTCAAACCCCCCACCCTCGGTATATGGGGCCGGTACCCTACCCCCTGAGGCACAGGTGCTGCCTTTTTTTTTTTTTTTTTTTTTTGAGACAAGGTCTTACTCTTCTAGAAGCTGGATTGCAGTATTGTGATCATAGCTTACTGTAGCCTCAAACTCCCAGGCTCAGTAACTGGGACTACAAAGGCATGCCACCATCTGCTGCTAATTTGTACTTTATTTATTTTTTTCTTTTGTAGAGACAGAGCCTCACTTTATTGCCCTTGGTAGAGTGCTGTTGCATCACAGCTCACAGCAACCTCCAACTCCTGGGCTTAGGCGATTCTCTTGCCTCAGCCTCCTGAGTAGCTGGGACTACGGCTGCCGCCACAATGCCTGGCTATTTTTTTATTGCAGTTTGGCCCGGGGCCAGGTTTGAACCCGCCACCCTCTGTATATGGGGCTGGTGCCTACCCACTGAGCCACAGGCGTCGCCCAATTTGTACATTTGTAGAGATGAGGTCTCACTATGTTGCCCATGCTGGACTTGAACTCTTGGCCTCAAGTGATCCTCTTTCCCATCTTGGTCTCCCAAAGTGCTAGGATTGTAGATGTGAGCCATCACACCCAGCCTACAAATTCGATTTCTTTAATAGATATGGGGCTATATAGATTTTTTTTCTTTTTGTGTCAATTGTGATAATTTGTGTTTTTTGAGAGATTTATCTATTTTACCTAAGTTGTTTCATAAAGTTATCCCTAATATTCCCTTATGATCTCTTTAATAATGGCCACTGTGGGGAAATTGGTGTGCTCTTATGAATAATGAGTACATATGTAATATCTGTGTATTTTTGTTTTTTTTTTTTGGGGGGGGGGTTGGCCAGATTGGGTTTGAACCCGCCACCTCCAGTATATGGGGCCAGTGCCCTACTCCTTTGAGCCACAGGCACTGCCCAATACCTGTGTTTTTACATGTAGTAAGTCGCCTGGGCTCCAATAACTCAATGGTTAGAGCACTGGCCCAGTGCACTGGAGCTGGTGGGTTTGAACCCAGCCAGGCCTGCTAAACAAACAAACAAATACATGTAATAAGTCTATTCTTGTTGGTAAGCATGTATCTCACTTTTATGATTTTATGATTTTTTCAGAGTGTAGACTTTGCAAATGGTAGGCTCTTGATAGACCCCTTTAACATGTTATTTGTGGTTTATTCCAAATATCAAACTGTAAAAATGTGTAAGTTTTTAATTATAATTTGAGAATGTACCTCATGAGAATTTGATTTTACTCTTTCAGGCCATCATGCAACAGGGAGACACATCCATAAAACCCATCCTCCAAGTCATTGTAAGTACCTACATGGTTTTTGTTAAATATTTTTTAGACTCATATGTAATTATAAATTATGTTTGATGAAGGATAGATTTGTTCACTTTAGAAAATTTTCACCATCGTTATAAAAAACAGGCCAGTCCACGTTGTAACCCTAAGAGAGGAAGAACCAGGCCTTTTTAAATTTTTAAACGTTATCTTAGCTAAGGCTTAAGCTTGGAGGTTCAGATCTAAGGCTTTGCCTCTGTGTTCTTTTCCGTGGTTGACAGATGACTATAGTGCCATGTGTCATTACAGCTGTCTCCTTACTTGCTTTCCTGCCCTTGGGTTTTTCTTGCTCAAATCTGCCACCAGAGAGATGTGTCCTCCAGAGAGATATATCTAAAATGAACTTGTCTATTTGAAATTCTTCAATTAATTTGTCATTTATTTAAAAGGTCCTCAAATTTTAATGGGAATTTCAAAAATCAGTAGAAGCAGAATTCTCCATCACATCTGCAGGGCAGGTTTTGTGTCAGTAGACCTGGAGGTTTTCTTGTTTCTCCCGTGCTGGCTGCCAGTCAGCTCAAGGTCTATGTATGGATTTCACTTCTTTTGGAAAGCTGCCTCTAATTTCCTTCAAGTTGGGATAAATGTCTCGACTCTATCCTCTTATCATTATGTGCACATGTCACTTAAGTCTCCCCCTCTATGTCCATCCCAACTATAAGCCCCTTCAGGGTAAGGATTTTTTTTTTTTTCATTTTTAGCATATTTCCTATACTGTATCTTGTGTGTATTAGGTGCCTTGTTATGTTTTTTTGTTGTTGTTATTGTTGTTAATTGCTCTTTAGCCAAATTTGAGTTAGGGGTGAGAAAATATAAAAGTGTTGTCAGCTTATTTTCTTTTCCTCTGCACTGTATTTAATAATGTCTATGGAGAGAGGTGGGTGAGAGAATCATCAATTCCAATTTTCTTTTACTTGGATTTAGGTGTCAAGAGAATGGGCAAGCAGTTTAGTTTGTGTTGAACTAATGGCAAACTTGCTCTCCTGCCACTTAGGTTTACTTATTCCAGGGGCTGGGCAGACAACTGGCTAATGAATCAAGTTTTCTATCCTAGAACATCCGTCCCATTACCACAGGGAATAGTCCACCCCGCTATCGACTACTTATGAGTGATGGATTGAACACTCTGTCCTGTGAGTATGGTATATAAATCCAAGAATTTGCGAGTACACCTTAAATAATAAAAGAACACCCAGCTCTTTCATTGCAATGATTTGGGGCATTTCTAAAGTGCATATTCGCTTGGCTATGCATTTCACTAAGACAGAATTGCCGCTGTCAGAGCATTTGAACAATAGACTAGATATAGTGAAAAGCTGCCACCTGGCTTAATTAATTTTTTCTAACTAGTGCTCTATATTTTCCTTGATTAATTTCCTTGAGGATGATATTGACAAACAGTGAATATGATGGGTTAGCTGTCCTATACTTACCTTCTTTGGGGTTTTATTTCTATGTTGGAAGCTTTAAAAGGGAGAGAGAGAATTTGTAGAATATGTGCTTGCTTTCTCTAGTTACAACATGAAAGACTATAACAGATATTTTTAGTCTTTGTTGTGAAACCTGAATGGTGGAAAAAATTATTTGGGGCACTTTAACAAATATGTAGTTTTAAGAGTGGTACCAGATGTTTAATGTGCAGTAAATTACACAGTTTTTCACCATGAAGAGTCTGGTTTAATTCCAGGAACATATTTAAGGTGTTATTTTTCTTTGCTAGCACAGGTGCAATTCACTTTCAGATTCTTAAGACTGAAATGTTTTGGAGGCTAAAATAATTTCTGTGCTTTTCAGCTTTCATGTTGGCAACACAGTTGAACCCTCTAGTTGAGCAAGAACGTTTGTCCAGCAACTGTATTTGCCAGATTAACCGATTTATTGTTAACACTCTGAAAGATGGAAGGTATGTTGTTTGTTTCTCTCTGTTTTATCATATTGTAGAATGGGAACTAATTTTTGAGCAGAGAAGTGCATTGGATGCCAAAATTCAATTAGGGACACCCCCTCCCCCGCCCCCGAAAAATACAGTGAGAATTAACAGCTATTCAGTTTGGAAGCCAGGTGACTAAAAGGAAGAGGTACATGGAAACATATTGAAAATTTCAGAGCAGAAAATTAAAGCAGATTGTAGAATTCTTCTTATTTCTAACTTTTTCAAGAGCACTGTTTTTAGGATTCCTTTTAAAAGTATATTTTCATTAAAATAAGTTACTTATTACAGCAAAAATAGTTAATTATGTAATGCTGCCCTGCTTTTTTTTTAAATCTTGTTTTTATTTTAAACACTGTAATTAGGCAAAATAGAATATATTGAGCACTTATAAGGTGCTACATGCTAGAGATACAATAATAAATAGACCATTATTCCCGTTGCTAAAAAATGACTTATTTTGTTGGGGAAGGCATTTTTTTTTTCTTTTAGCGTTAAGGTCTCACTGTTGTCCAGGCTGGAGTACCATGGCAAGACTGTGGTTCATTGTAACCTTGAACTCTATGGCTCAAGCAATCCTCCTGCCTCAGCCTCCCAAGTAGCTAGGACCACAGGTCGATACTACCATGGGTAGCTAATTTTTAAATTTTTAAGTGGCGATGAAGTTTCACTATGTTGCTCAGGCTGGTCTTAAACTCCTGGGCCTATGCAATTCTTCAGCCTCGTTCTCCCAAAGCCCTGGAATTACAGGCATGAGCTACCATACTTGGCCTTTGATGTTTTTATTTTCAATTACAAAACACAACCAAAATACAAGAAGCAAACACGGCAACTGTTCCCATATTAGAAAGTCTTTATCAATGTATGTTACATTATTATCTGTACATTGCAAATGATGTTTTCAGCTTAATATTTTTTGTTATGTTTTTATCCTTTTTTAACTTTTAGCCTTTTTGTTGTTAATTTTAGATGTCTTTTATAAATAGCATATAGTTATAAAATTCAATTTGAGATTTAATTGGGCAATTTATTCTACTTAATTTATTATTGATTCTTTTTTCTTAATTTTGTGTTTTTACTGTGTTATTGCTTTCTTTTTTTTCTTTTCCTTTCTTTGATTGTATTCTTTTTTTCTCTCTTATTGATTTGGAAGTTATACATCCTATTTCTGTCTTCATGATAATTCTCTCTCTCTCTCTCTCTTTTTTTTTTTGGTGAGATAGAGTCTTGCTATGTCTCCCCAGGTAGAGTGCAGTAGTATCCTCATAGCTCACTGCAACCTCAAACTCCTGGCTCAAACCATCTTCCTGCCTCAGCCTCCCAAGTAGCTAGGACTACAGGGACACACCACCATACCCAGCTAATTTTTTCTATTTTTGGTAGAGACAGGGTCTTGTTCTTGCTTAGGCTGGTCTCAAGTTCCTGACCTTAGGTGATGATCCTCCTACTTTGGCCTCCCAGAGTACTGGGATTATGGATGTGAGTCATTGTACCTGGCCCATGTATACCTTTTGACCCCTCAAAACCTTAACTACTAGTATCCTATTGTTGACTGGAAACCTCACCAATAACAAATAGTTAACACTTATTTTGTATGTTATATTTTGTATTCTTATATAAAGCAAACTAGAGAAAAGAAAATGGCATTAAGAAAAACTGTAAGGAAGAGAAAATATATTTACTATACATAATGTAGAAGTGGATCATCAGAAAGGTCTTCTTCCTTTTCAGACTACGTTGAGTAGTCTGGGCAGGAGGAACAGGTATTGGTTTTATTATCTCAGGGGTGGCAGTTTGTGAGTTTTTTAAATTGTCATAAATCTCCCCCTCAAAATTTCTGATGTACTTATGGAGAAGAATCTATGTATAAGGGTGGCGCCTGTGGCTGAGTGGGTAAGGCACCAGCCCCATATACCAAGGGTGGTGGGTTCAAAACCGGCCCTGGCCAAACTGCAACAAAAAATAGGTGGGTGTTGTGGCGGGTGCCTGTAGTCCCAGCTACTTGGGAGGCTGAGGCAAGAGAATCGCCTAAGCCCAGGAGTTGTAAGTTTCTGTGAGCTATGATGCCATGGCATTCTACTGAGGGCGACAAAGTAAAATTCTGTCTCAAAAAAAAAAAAAAAAAAGAATCTTATGTATAAGATGTATAAGTGGATCTCTCTAGTTCAAACCCGTGTTATTCAAGTGTCATCTTAATGTATTGAGGATAGTGGGACCCAGTCAAGGGAGAAATCTGTGAGGTTGGATAGGAATTGGAGGTCAGTGTGAACGCCAAAGTTTTAAATACATACAGATAGATATAAAAATAAATAGGTATACACGCTGGGAGGCCGAGGCGGGTAGATTGCCTGAGCAAGAGTGAGCCCCCCATCTCTAAAAATAGCCAGGCGTTTTGGTGGGTGCTTGTAGTCCCAGCTACTTGGGAGGTTGAGGCAAGAGAATCTCTTGAGCCCAAGAATTTGAGTTGCTGTGAACTACGATGCCCCAGCACTCTACTGAGGGTGACAAAGTGAGACTCTGTCTCAAAAAAAATAAATAAATAAAAAATAAGTATAGGTATAAATGCTTGATTTGGGTATGTGTATATGTATTTTTTTTTATGTATGTATTCCTTAGATTTGTCTACTAAGAGAACTTTGGAGCAGCAACACCCCAATAGCCATAAACCCACTTAGCACATAGATCTTGGTTTCTGAATGCCATCTTAACTAAGGGAACCAGAACTTCTTGTAGGCTTGGAAATTACAAGATGAGCCTTGACTATCTTATTGTGCCAGAAGTAAGGAAGTTCTCAGAGAGAACTTCCATGTGAAAAGGATAGAGAAACTAGCTGGCAGGATAGTAAGCTTACCAGATTTAGGGCAACTTAAAAATCAAAATAAAGTTAGTAACAAATTGCAACCTATTGAATACAATAGAAATTTGTAAGTCCATGCTGAATAAATGAATACTTGGAACAGAAAGCTTTTTTGTTCTCATGGAATGCCATCTAACAAATATAGCAGAAGTGATGTGATTAGAAAATCACCATTTGGCAACCATCGTGGTAATAATTAATTTATGCAGGAAATATTAATAGGTGCTGTGTAAGTTTTCTGTGGCTTTTATAACAAATCACCACGAACCTGATTGTTCAAAACAACGGAAATTTATAATCTCCGGAGGCCAGAAGTTGAAATCAGTTTTACTTGGTTGAAATCATGGTATCAGCAGGACTTGTCCCTGTCTGAAAGCTCTGTAGGAAAATACATCTCTTACCTCTTATAGCTTCTTGTAGCTGCTATAAACCATTCCTTTGTTAATGGCTGTGCTGCACCAATCTCTGCCTCCAAGGTCACATTGCCTTCTGCGTCTGCCAGATCTGCCTCAGCTTCCCTCTTTTTTTTTTCTTTTGGAGACAAAGTCTCACTCCCTTGCCCTGGATAGAGAGAGGGTGGTGGCATCATACCTCACAGCAACCTCAAACTCCCTGCCTTAAGTGATCCTCTTGCCCCAGCCTCCCGAGTAGCTGGGACTATAGGTGCCTGCCACTACACCTGGCTAGTTTTTCTATTTTTAGTAGAGACGGGGTCTGACTCTTGCTTAGGGTGGCCTCAAACTCCTGAGCTCAGGCAATCCACGTGCCTCAGCCTCCCAGAGTGTGAGGATTATAAGCTTGGGCCACTACACCCAGCTTGAGCAAATTTTTCTTTGTATTTTTCCTTAGTGCTGTTTTCTATTTCATTTATTTTTTCAATTTTAGTTTTAATTTCCATACACATAACATGTCCATGTATATGTTTAGTTTGCTTCAATCTTTTTTTGAATGCATCCCTTGGATTAACTGAAGGTTTTCCAGCAAAATAGTAGTCAGTTTTTAACTTTCTCTGTTCTGTTCCTCAGTGTTTATAACTTAAGTGTTAAGTATATAATAGTGTCACTTTTATTTTAAACATTTTTTTTTTTTTCAGGTAGGTTCTCACTCTGTTGCCTTAACTAGAGAGGGTAGTGGAGTTATCATAGCTCTCTGCAACCTCTAACTACTAAGCTCAAGGGCTTCGCCTACCTCAGCCTCCTGAGTAGCTGGGACTACAGGCTTGTGCCACCACTCTTGGCTAGGATTTTAATATATTGTAGAGTCGAGATCTTGCCATTTTGCCTGGGCTGTTCTGGAACTCCTGAGCTCAAGTGATCCTCACATAGTGGTTTCACAAAGTGGTAGGATTACCAGCGTGAACGACTATGCCCAGTCTGGTGTTCCTTTTGTTCTGGCTTTTCCTTAGCTATTCAAGCTCCCTTCTTTCCGAGTCTCTTATTTTAGCAGATCTTTTGGTTGTGGCTTATTGAATTCATAGTCTTATTTATTTTGCACATCACTGTAGGGAAGTATTGTTCCCTTTCTTGGCTTGTGCTTTCCTCCAGATGGAGACCTCTGTCTTTGCCCCCCCTGTTCCTTTCGTCCTTAGACACTGTTGTGTATTCCATTGTTGCTATGTCATTCCTTTTTATTTTGTTTGTGCTGAACGTGGACAGTTCTGTTCAGAGTTTCTCTTGGCTCTGACATAGTCTAGGCTAGGTACATCTTGCCAGCCTTCTCATGTGGGACCTGTTATCTTCCACGCCAGGCTGCCTTTGAGTGCTTAAGTGGCGCTTTCCATCTACTTTTCTGTCCTCCAGGGCACAGTTGTGGGAAAGGGTGGAAGCTTACTGGGATAAAGTAGTATAGTCCTTGCTGGAAAATTCTTCAAAACCCATTCTCTCTAGTAAAAGATACAATTCCATTCCCCTGGGTTTTGCCTTATTTTGCCACGTCAGCCTGGCAGCATACCTTATATTCCTTCCCACCTCTGCTGTAAGCTTGTATGCAAGTCTGAGTTTATTTACTCCTTACCTTTTCTAAACAGAGCTTTAGCAGTCATCCTGGTACAATTATCTTCATGTGTTCATGCTTTTATTTCTGAAGGGTATATTAGTAGAATTAGTATTGTGGGGTCAAAGGATACTTGTTTGTAGGCAGTGTACTAAATGTAAGAGAGTGTCTATTTCTAAATAGGCAAATCCAGAGAAACAGAAATTAGATAGCAGTTCCCAGGGGTGGGGTGGGCAAATGTGAAGTGACTGATATTGGGCAGAGGGTTTCTTTTGGGGATGATAAAAATGTTCTGAAGTTAGATAGAGGTGATGCTTGCACAACTCAATGCGTATACAAAATCCATAGAATTGTATATTTGAAAGGGTGAATTTTATGGCATGTGACTTAAATCTCAATTAAGATGGTTATTTTTAGAAAACAAACCTATTTCCTGTTAACCTTGTGAACATACTGGGTATTATTAATTTTTTAAAATGATTGCCAGTCATTGTTTTAATTTAAATTTCCCTGTTAGTGAGGTCAGATGTTTTCTCATCTGTTTATTGGCTATTTATAGTTATCTGAATAGTTTTTTATTGTGTATTTTGTCTATTTTTGTCCCTTTTATTGGTGGGAGCTCTTTGTAAACTGGGGTATTGGACTAACTCTTTGTCGTTTGTTTCACATATTTTATCCCTCTATCATAGTTCATTTATGATGTCTCTTGTAATGGAATTAAAGAAATTTCCAAAAATCTAGACAGATCTGTCCATTTTTTCCCTTATGTCTTCTGGATTTATATCTTACTTAGGAAGCTTACTGAGCAGGTTATAAAAATATGTTTTAGTTCTTTAGAAACTGAATTTTTAAAATAGACTTTAGTTTATATGGGGTTTATTTTTACATAGGATTTGAGAAAGGAATCTAGCTTCATTTTTTTTTTTTTTTTTTTTTTTTTCAGATGGGTAGCACGTATTGCAGAGGGCCTGTAGGCCCCAGGAAAAAGTTTAGATTTTATTCAGAATGTGAAGGAAAGCCATAGGGTTTTGATTAGGGGAGTAGCGAGTAGTGGTATGATTTGATTTAAGGTTTTAAAAGTTTCCAAGAGATTGTCCAAGAGCTGTGTGGAGAACCGATGGTTGGAAGCAAAAGTAGATAAAGAGAGAGTGTTATCTATTCTAATTTTGCCATTTTTCTATTGCTCTGTTTGTCTGTTCCTATGTCAGTGCCGTAGAGAGTTCTTATGTTTTGTGAGAGAGAGGTTTGTTAACAGCTTTACTGAGATATAATTCACATACCATACAATTCATCCACTTAAAATTAATATTGTTTTTATTATACTCATGGAATTATGCAACCATTATCACAAATTAATTTTAGAACATTTTATCATCCCAAAAAACCACTGTACCCTTTAGCTATCATCCCTAAATCCCCTATCTTTCCCTACTAGACCTGCTAATCTATTTTCTGTCTTTTGCTATGGCTATTCTAGACATTTCATGTGAATAGAATCATACAATAAGGGGCCCTTTGGTTTTTGTTTTGGGGTTTTTTTTGAGACAAGAGTCTTGCTCTGTCGCCTGGGCTAGAGCATCAGGGCTAGAGTGTCAGGGCCTCAGACTCGTTCATAGCAACCTGAGACTTCTTGGTAAGTGCTTTTAGTTTCTGTGCTCAGTATAGTGTTTATCACAAAAATACATGTGACTTTTCATGTTCAGAAAGTTTTTAGGTTTTTCTCTACCTTTTATCAGGAATGGCCATTAACTTTTATGAAAAGCTTTTATAGTACATCTTGATATAATATTGTTTTTAATCCTTTAATTATTTTTATAGATTATCTAATATTGAACTATTCTTTCCTTATGCAATAAATACTGCCTTTAAAAAAATCCTCTTAGCTTGCTCTCTCTTTCTCTCTTTCTTTCTTAGTAAGGGAAGGTTTTTTTTACCATGCACCTGGGGAGAATCACAGAATGATTACCCAATATCCCAGTGAAGTTAGATATGTTTATACCTGTCTTTTTTGGAGGGGAGGGGAAATGAGGAGTACAGGTAATTTTATTCAGGAGTGACAGGTGAGAGAGGGAGGACAAATGGATGGGGAAACAGTGTGACTTGTAAATTAACCTTACAGACAGGTATTGTGTTTAAAATAATTTGGGCCAGATCTGGTTGCATTCTTGATCTTCTTTCCTGCAATTTATTTATTTATTTTTTATTTTTGAGACAGAGTCTCACTATGTCACCCTGGGTAGAGTGCCATGGTGTCACAGCTCACAGCAACCTCAAGCTCCTGGGCTTACGCAGTTCTCTTGCCTCAGCCTCCCAAGTAGCTGGGACTACAGGCGCCCACCACAGTGTCTGGCTATTTTTTGGTTGCAGTTGTCATTGTTCAGCGGGCCTGGGCTGGGTTTGAACGCCACCCTCGGTGCATGTGGCTGGCTCTGTAACCACTGTGCTATGGCTGCCGAGCCCCTGCAGTGTATTTAGATAATAGGAAGAGTAAGGGAAGTCAATTGCCCCCATGATCTTTTGATCAGGTCAGTCCAGTTTATGCAAACAGAGGGAAAGCCCCTCCAAGGGCCTGTTAATCTCTATGGGTCTTTATTTCAAAATACTCTTTGTACCAAGGGGTCATATTTTCCAATACTCAGGCACCAAGAGGTGAAATTTCCTAAACTCCTTCATTCCTTCTGTCTGGATCTTCTCTATTAGTTGCACACAGTAAAAGCTGAGTTAATGGCTGTGGAGAGAGAGATGAAGTTAGTAGTCTAGTAATAAGAGATCCGAAAAGGAAGATAAGAACATAGATTAGCATGAGAATAAATAAGTAGAGGAACAGTGTGGCACCTGTGGCTCAAAGGAGTAAGGCACTGGCCCCATATGCTGGAGGTGGTGGGTTCAAACCCAGCCCTGGACAAAAACTGCAAAAAATAAATAAATAAGAAAACACAGTCCTAATTCAATTTAAAAAAAAAAAGTAAGTAGAGGAACAGATATCAGCATGTTTTCCCACACCCCATTCAATCAGTCTCCCATTCATAGAATAGGTCTTCATTATTCTGATGGAGAATGTTTATTTTATCTTTTAAGAAATGTAGAGCTGGCTCATGCCTGTAACCTAGCACTCTGGGAGGCAGAGGCAAGTGGATTGCTTGAGCTCAGTAGTTTGATACCAGTGTGAGCAATAACAAAAACCCCGTCAATACCAAAAAATAGAAAGATTAGCTGGCACAGTAGCATGTCCCTAATAGTCCCAGCTACTCAGGGAGCTTTCAGGGAGCTTAGGCAAGAAATCACGTTAGTCTGTAAGTTTTGAGATTGCTGTGAGCTACAAAGTTGGCATTGCACTCTATTCAAGGCGACTCCATCGACAGAGTGAGACTCCATCTCAAAAAAAAAGTGTAGCTCATGGTCTCTACTGGCCCTGAGGTGCAAGCATTTGTGAAATAATAACACATCTTTTCCGTCTTGCGCTGTCAGGGCATCCAGGACCCAGATGGTTGTCAAATACAGTAGTGTCTATGTAGGCTATTGACTTCCAACTGAAGTGGTCCTAATGTTCGGATGGTGTTATTGAATCTTGTTCTACTTCTATGGAGAGATTCAAAACTACCTTTTCAATCTCGTGTATTCCAAATGCTGGACAAAGAGTCCTGAGCACTAGAAAGAACTTAGAATTGTTATATACAAATGGATTTTAATAATGTCATGCCTAGTACATTGGTTATCACTTTTTGAACAAAAGAACCTAAGTTTGTAATTGGCTAGCATTTAAAGTGGAGTACCTGAGCTGGGTGTGGTGGCTCACGCCTGTAATCCTAGCACTCTGGGAGGCCTGGGAGGGTGGATTGCTTGAGCTCACAAGTTCAAGACCAGTCTCTAAAAAATAGCCAGGTATTGTGGCAGGTGCCTGTAGTCCCAGCTACTTGGGAGGCTGAGGCAAGAGAATCGCTTGAGCCCAAGGGTTTGAGGTTAGGGTGACAAAGTGAAACTCTGTCTCAAAAGAAAAAGAAAATATAGTACCTCCAGAGGGTATAAGATAACCAGGTCCACAGCATCTCTACTGTCTACGTGGGAACCACTTGTATACGTTATTGCCACACAACATGAAAAGACCAGGGCGACAAAGTGAGACTGTCTCTTTAAAAAAAAAAAAAAAAAAAAAAATGTAATCCTTGAAGAAGGAGGCTTAAAAGACACAGTTTTTTTGTTTGTTTGGGGTTTTTTGTTTGGTTTTGGCCGGGGCTGGGTTTGAACCCACCACCTCCGGTATATGGGTCTAGCGCCCTACTCCTTTTAGCCACAGGCGCCACCTTTTTTTTTTTTTTTTTTTTTTTTTGAGACTGAGTTTCACTGTGTCACCCTTGGTAGAGTGCTGTGGCTTCACAGCTCACACAACGCCCAGCTATTTTTGTTGTTGTTGTTGCAGTTGTCATTGTTGTTTAGCTGGCCCAGGCTGGGTTCGAACCTGCCACCCTTGGTGTATGTGGCTGGCGCCGTAACCACTGTGCTACGGGCGCTGAGCCAAAAGATGTGTTTTAAAAGGACTATTGAGGGAGGTAAAAATTTAAAAAGGAGTTTTTAAGTGAAAAATGGGGTTTCTTGGCCCCCAGTCTTGGGAAGAAAGCCTTCTATTTCATGAACACCTGTGTTTCGGGGACCTGGGTTCTGGCTCTGGAACTCTTTACGTTCAGATCACTTGTAGGAGTCGTCCTCTAATGTCTTGGTGTAGTTTGATGTGGCTCCTGTGAATATGGAAGAATTTTTCTTTCATTTTTATGGCAGCATAGGTAGTTAACAGTACTTTATATGAGCTTTCCCAGCAAGGTGACAGCGCGTATCTTCTAAAAACTTTGTTGTACCCGTGATCTCTTGGTCAAACAGGATGACAAGACCTGTCAGTTGGTGGAGGCCATGCTCCTTTCACCCGCAAGCCTCAGCTGCAGTGAGAGAGCAACAGGTCTAGCAGTACCTGGCTTGGACTCTCAGGCTCCTGAGGGTCTCTGGGAGCTCAATCTCAGAACCACATATTGCTGGCTGGTCAGAGTTCACTGATGTCAAACTGTAGGGGTGAGAGGAAACTCCCCCTACCCTAAGGGTTCACTGAGAGATCAACTCAAAATTAAGGTGGATTAATAAGAGAAAGGTTTACTTATTTGTTATTATTTTTTTTAATTTCAGGTTAATGCAAAGGTACAACAACTAAGTTACAGTATTTGCATTTGTTAGGTAGAATCCCTCTTGTAGTTGTGTCCCACTCCCCAAAGTGTGCCTTACATTGTACACATGAAGTGGGAGCACACCAGGCCCTTCCCTTCCTCCTCTCTCCTCTTGTTTCCTCCCCAACTTGAATTGAATTGAGTTTTTCTCTCGTGTTGGGTGTGTATTAGATCGTGTACTGGTTTCATATTAATATTGAGTACATTGGATACTTGCCTTTCCATTCTTGTGATACTTTACTAAAAAGAATGTGTTTCAACTTCATCCAGGTTAATACAAAAGCTATAAAGTCTCCATCTTTTTATAGCTGAATAGTATATGTATTTTATGGCTGTATTCCACGGTATACATATACCAAAGTTTGTTAATCCATTCCTGGGTTGATTCCTAAATTCCTGGGCATTTAGGTTGTTTGCATGTCTTGGTGATTGTAAGTTGAGCTGTGGTAAACAATCTAGTGCACGTGTCTTTATAATAAAATGATTTTTTTTCCTTCTGGGTAGACACATAGCAGTGAGATTGCGGTATCAAATGGGAGGTCTAATTTGAGTTCTTTGAGGATTCTCCATACTTCAAGAAAGTGAGTTGGGAGGATCACAGAGTGATTACTCCCGTTTTAGAAAATCTGGTGTTTATCCCAAGTAATTTTAAACATCGGCAAAAGCAGACAGAACACACCATAGTGTAAGTTATTAAGCTTCAAATTACTGCTCCGTGTTCAGTCTTCCTTTATCTATATCCTCTCCCGTCTACTCTCCCGTATAATTTTGAAGGAGATCTTGGACATCATATTATTTCATCCATAAATATTTTAGTATATATTTTTAAAAGATAGGGACTTAGAAAAAAACCACAATACCATTTTACACCTAAAATAATGAGTACCCTGTGAGTGTTCAGGTTCCAACTGTTCATGTGTGTATATAATCTATCTGAGTCAGAATCCATAGCAAAGTTTACGTTAGAGCAGACTGATAGTCTGTCTCTTAAGGCTTTTTGAATCTGTAGGTTCAGCCTCTGTATCTTTTTTCCTCCCTGACTGTTTATTTTTTGAAAAAACCAGGTCATTTGTCCTTTACCCTCATGTAGTTTTCCCCGTCTGGATTTTGCTGATTGCATTCCTATAAAGTCATTTAACATGTCCTTGTCATCTGTATTCTCTGTCAGTTGATCCTGGTGTATTCTCTAAAATGCTGCTGGATTCATCTTGCTGCTATTTTCTTTAGGATGTATGTATATTACCAGACGAAATCAGTTTTGGATTTTATATTTTTTTAGTGTTTTATCGTGGGTTTTAGTATTAGAGTAAATGCTAAGTGATTGACAAGCCTTCCATTTTTGTCTGTTCTAGAGTGATTTGGATAATTTTAGAAAATACTTATGTATCTTCCACTAAATATCGATCAGATAGTGTTTTATAGGGAATCGGAATCTAATTTACAGGAACAGATCATTTCAAGCTTATTTTATTGAGGTAGTATTACCCTGATGTGAAAACCCGATAAAGGTAGCACAAACTGATTAATTGTAGGTAAAAGTTTCAAAATACAGCTATCAGACAATTTTAAAGAATAAAACATGATGAAATTGGGTTTATTATTGCTTCAAACCATCCACTTTTTTCAGCTCCGCTGCCAGTGACCTAATTCAGGCCACAGTCCTTTCTTCTCTCCTGTTAAGTCTCCCTGCCTCCATTCGTGTTACCCCGCAGATTCCTTCTCTGTATTACAGTTCTGTTTAAAATGCAGGCCTGATCATGATGGTCTCATCAAGGATGTATTAAGCAACAGCTGTGGGCCATTGCTGCACTAAGCACTAGAGGATACCTGCCTTTATTGAAAGTACAGTCTAGTAGGAGAGAAAATGCAAATGAATATGTAATTAAAAACTGACAGAAGTGTTCTGAGGGAAGGAAACCACGGGTGTAGGAAAGAGTAAAACAAAGAAACCTGAGCTAAAGTGAAGATTGGTGATATTTGAGAAGAGAGCTAAAATCTGCCTTTTAGATAAGGCAGAATGAGAAAGAACATCATAGACTCAGAACAGCATTTACAAAGGCCTGTGGCAGGAGAGGGGGAGCATAGCATATCCTGGGAACTTAGAGAAAGCAGCATGAGCAGAGAGCTCAGGAGTGAGTTGAAGAGAGGTTTAGTAAGGCCAGTCCATGCAGAGCCTGGCAAGCCATGTCAGAGGTTTTTATTTTTGGCCCCAGGTAATTGGGAAGTTATCAAAACTTTTTTTTTTTTTTGGCTTGCCTCAGCCTCCTGGGACTATAAATGCATACCGCCACATGCCCAGCTAATTTTTTATTTTTTGTAGAGACAAGGTCTCACTGTTGCCCAGGCTGACTTCAAACTCCTGGCCTCAAGCAATTCTCCCGCCTTAGCCTCCCAAAGTGCTAGGATTATAGATGTGAGCCACCATGCCTGGCCAAAAGGTTTTGACCAGAGTTAAAGATGAGTCAAAGAACTATAAATTCTTAAAGATGGTTAATAATTACATTTTTTAATCTACTATAATAATTGGTTTTCACTGGGAAAAAGTAATTATTTAGGTAAGTATATGTTTCTGAAAACAGATCATTTCTTTTTATGCCACATGTTCTTGAGTTTAATAATCTAAATTCTTATTGTGTCACTTGCTCTTTGAAGATACGGTATGTAGCAAGAACACTGCATTTTAATTAAGAAACTAGATGGGAAATGAAAAGCCCTGCAATCATAAAAAGCCTTGATAATGATGCCGTGAAAGATTAAGGGAAATATTTATGAAAAACAGTTTATAAAGGGAAATAATTTTATTAAAATGATCATTGAAAGAAAGCATTTTAAATATCTTATCATTTGAAGGGCTGCTGAATTTATTTTTCTAACTTGTTTCTATTTGTTTGCCTTTGTAGGAGAGTAGTTATTTTGATGGAGTTAGAAGTTTTGAAATCAGCGGAAGCAGTTGGATTAAAGATTGGCAATCCAGTCCCCTATAATGAAGGTAAAATGCTTTTTTATAGTTTGTAGCACTCAGTTAAATAAAATTTTATAGATCTGGAATTCTACCTTTTGGATTCAGTTTGCTTCTTCATCTTAAGGAAACAATAGTGATTTGGGGTCTAGGATTATTCTGTCTGTTTTTTCCAGTACTAAAGAAATGATATATGAAGAAGGAGGAAATAATTAAAGAATGTGGTGGACAGAAATCCAATTATTGTAGACTAAAAATAAATAACCTGGCTCGGCGCTCATAGAACAGGGGTTACGGCTCCAGCCACATTCACTGAGGTTAGCAGTGTGGGCCAGCTAAAACAACAACAACAAAATAGCCAGGTGTTGTGGCGGGCGTCTGTAGTCCCAGCTACTTGGGAGGCTGAGGCAAGAGAATAGCCTAAGTCCAAGAGGTGGAAGTTGCTGTGAGCTGTGACGCCATGGCACTCTACTGAGGGTGACAAAGTGAGACTCTGGACTCTTGTCTCAAAAAATAAATAAATAAAAATAAATAACCTGGGATATTATGCAATATTATATTATGCAATATTAATGAGAAATGTGTTAAGATTTATCGTATGGATACTTTTGTTCATAAGAAAAGTGGGAAATGTATAATCTATACATTCATTGATAGCACTCACCAGGTTGGTAATTTTTAGAATTATCTCTGCACATTTTGGGCCATGAGAAAGCTTTCTGAAAGTACAGACTATATTTGTTCTGTTCTGTGTTATATCCCTAGTGCCTAACTTGGAGTTGGCCCTTTATAAGTATTTGTTGAATTGAAGTAAATATAGTATACCAGGTCTAACCATTAAGTTCAAGAACTTATCCTAGAGAAAGCACTATATACGTACTCATACGTATGACTACCTCATTGCTGAGTATCACTGTGGTCACCTTTCAAGTACTCTCCTTGGGAAACTATGCACTAATGCCATCACCTCATCTACCTTTCAAAGCAATTTTGGAGCTCTTTCATCTGGAACGGCCATCAGAGCTGTCATTGCCTTACTCTTATGTCCTGAAAATGTCTTCTTTTTACTATTTCCTTTATCTTCAGGTAAAAAAGTCATTAAGGGCCAGATCAGTGAGTAGGGAGGATGTTCCAATATAATTGTTTACTGGCTAAAAACTCCCTTACAGACAGTGCCGTGTGAGCTGTTACATTGTTATAATGCAAGAGACCATTTGTGTGCACACCGTTCTTGTGCCAAAATTTTCAGTTACGCTTTTCTTTTTTCTTTTCTTTGTTTTTTTTTGAGGCAGAGTCACTGATTGGAGTGTCCTGGTGTCACAGCTCACAGCACCCTCAAACTCTTGGGCTCAAGCGATCTTCTTGCCTCAGTCTCCCAAGTAGCTGGGACTATAGGCACCTGCCACAATGCCCATCTTTTTTTTTTTTTTTTTCAATAGAGACGGGGTCTTGCTCTTGTTCAGGCTGGTCCTGAACTCCTGAGCTCAGGCAATCCGCCTGCTTCAGCCTCCCAGTGTGCTAGGATTATAGGCGTGAACCACTGTGCCAGGCCTTTCAGTTAAGATTTTCCTGTTTCTCTATTGATGTTTACTTCACATTTATTCCATTTGTACCCTGCCGTTTTCTTCATGGCATTATACTCATAAACTTGGACTAACAAGTCCCTGATTTCACTTCCATGCTTGAGAAGTTTAACACTAAATTTAATGGTTGTTCATAGCTCTAATCCAAGCTCCAACATTCTCCAGACAGCATACAAAACACGCAACCACAATAATGAACACCACTCAGCAAGACTCTGCCACACATGGACACAAACACAGCCATGAGACACTGATGGACCAAGGTTATGAACCCTCACTGAGTTGTACAGTGCTGCCAGGATAAGCGGAGGGTGGCAAGTTCACGAATTTACTTGTCAGACTTCATATAACATTTAACTGTGATTATCTCTTGTTGGTGAGATTACTGGTGACTTTCTTTTCTTTCTTTCTTTCTTTTCTTTTGCAGTTTTTGGCTGGAGCCAGGTTTGAACCCACCACCTTTGGCATATGGGGCCAGTGCCCTACTCCTTGAGCCACAGGCACCACCCAACTTTATTTTCTTAGCGCAATATATAGAAAAGCACAATAAAATCAGAAAAACTTTAAATAAGAAACAGTTACAGTCCTAGAGAAAGGCAAAAATAATCATCAAATCAC
Source organism: Loris lydekkerianus (assembly GCA_963574355.1). NCBI lineage: Eukaryota > Metazoa > Chordata > Mammalia > Primates > Lorisidae > Loris > Loris lydekkerianus. The sequence continues at coordinate 9,203 of CAUYPK010066566.1, read as the reverse complement.
TGGCCCCATAATAGGAGAAGGCTTGTTGGCTCCTCTACCAAGCCCAAATAAAAATAAAACTAAAGCCTCACTTTACATTAAAGTGAATTCCAGGCTCAGCAATCCGTAGCAGAGTGGTTAGGGCACCAGCCACATACACCAAGGGTGGCGGGTTCAAATCCGGCCCGGGCCAGCTAAACAACTGCAACAAAAAAAATAGCTGGGCATTGTGGCGGGTGTCTGTAGTCCCAGCTACTTTGGAGGCAAGAGAATCACTTAAGCCCAAGGGTTTGAGGTTGCTGTGAACTGTGATGCCATGGTACTCTACCAAGGGTGACATAATGAGACTCTGTCTCAAAAAAAAAAAATTCCAGATGCATTTTTTAAAGTTAGAAAACGAAACCATCAAAAATAATAAAAAGCAAAGAGAAAGTGGCTGCGTCCGTGGAATGGAATAATTCTCAATGAATACAGTAGAACTTCCGTAGCTAAGCACCTCCCTAACGTTGACCACCTCCTTAAGTTGACCCGATTCTCATAGACCAGACATGCACCGCATGTGTGTACTAGTACAGCAGGCCTAGCTCCGTATGTCGACCAATCGTTATAGCCCCTTGGTGGTCCACTTACAGAGGTTCTAATGTATAAATACTCATTGCCAGAGGGATAAGAAATGTCATATTTCCTCGTTATCTTTTTAGTGTCTATACAAGTTGTGGTATTGTCACCTCTCATTTCTGACGTTGGGAATTTGTGTTCTCTTTACTCTTTTCCTGGTCCGTTTGACTAGAAGTTTAGCAATTTCATTTCTCTTCTCAAAGAACCAACTTTTGACTTTACTGAAATTACTTATATTTTCTATTCTATTGATTTAAGCCTTTGATTTTTAATGTTTTCTTTCTTCTGCTTACGTTGGGTTTTATGTGTTCTTTTTCTCACAGCATTTAGCAAATTCTGATATTCTGTATCCTCATTTTTATTCCAGTCACAGTACTTTCTAATTTCCCTTTTAATTTTTTCTTTGACATCATGTTATTTAAAAATGTATTTGGTTTTCAAATGTGGAGATTCTCTAGAGATCCTTTTGTTATTGGTACCTAATTTAGTTCTACTGTGATCAAACAATATATTTTGTATGACTTGAATCCTCTTGAATATATTGAGTCTTATTTTATGTCCCAGATTCTGATCTCTTTTGGTAAATCTGTGTGTACTTGAAAGGTATGTGTATTCTTGTGTCATTGGGCAGAGTGTTCTATAAATGTCAGTTAAGTCAAGTTGGTTGATAGTATTATTCAATTTTTCTATATCCTTACTGATTTTCTGTTTACTTGTTCTGTCACTTACTGAAAGAGGGAAATCTCTGACTATAATTGTAAGTTTCTCTTTCTTCTTGGAATTCTATTAGTTTTTGCTTCGTGCGTTCTGAAGCTCTGTTATTAAATGTATAAACATTTAGCATTGTTATGTCCTCTTGATGAATTGACTCCTTTATCATCGTGAAATGACTTTCTTTATCCCTGGTGGAATTCTCTTGCTTTGAAATCTGCTTAGATCAGGGGTTCTCAACCTGTGGGTCATGACACCTTTGGGGGTCAAACAACCCTTTCACATGGGTCGCCTAAGACCATCCTGCATATCAGATATTTACATTATGATTCATAACAGTAGCAAAATTACAGTTATGAAGTAGCAACAAAAATAATTTTATGGTTGGGGGTCACCACAACATGAGGAACTAACTGTATTAAAGGGTCACGGCATTAGGAAGGTGGAGAACCACTGGCTTACCGAATATACTTGAGTATAAGCCGAGTTTTTTCGGCACAAAATTTGTGCCAAGAAACCCCGAACTCGGCACAAATTGTGTGCCAGAAAAAACTCGGCTTGTACTCGAGTATATACGGTAGATAGTAATATAACCACTTTAGTTTCCTTCTTATTAGTGTTAGCTTGGTGTATCTTTTTTCCATCCTTTTATTTTTTAACCTTTTTATATCTTTATATTGAACATGTGTTTCTTGTAAGCAGTATATAGGTGGATGTTGCTTTTTGTCCAGTTTCATAATTTCTGCCTTTTAATTGGGGTGTTTAGACCATTTACATTTAATATAATTATTGATATGGTTGGTTGAAGCCTGTCACCTTGCTTGTCTTTTATTTGTCCCATCTGGTTTTCTTTTCCCTTTTTCTTTTGGATTGAGTATTGTTTATGATTCCATTTATCTCCTTTGTATGCTTATTAACTATAATAACTAATTATTTTGTTATTCTAGTGTTGCTTTAAGGTTTAAAGCAAATTAACTTGTGGTCTGTTTTTGAGTGATAGTGTACCACTTTATGTATAATGTGAAATCTTACTTCCTTTACTTCCCTCCCAGTCTTTGTTGTTTGTCAAACTTTTTACCTATTCATATGTTGTATACCACACAAAACATTATTATTTTTGTTTAAGTTGTCAGTTATATTTTAAAGAGATTTAAATAATAATATAAAAATCACATATATTTACTCAGGTAATTGCCATTTCCATTATTCATGCTTCATCTAGGTCCTTTTCTCACCTGGTGTCATTTAGCAGTTCTTATAGTGAAGCTATATCTGCTAGTAATAAGTTCTTTTGGTTTTTGTGTGTCTGGAAAATACTTGGCTTTTAAAGATATTTTTATGAGCATAGAATTCTAGGTAGATTTTTTTTTTTTCTTTTAGCATTTTGAAGATTTCATCTTGCTTTACCCTAAAGAACTAAGAATTGTTACCCTAAAAGAACTCTGTCATCCTTTTGTTTGTACTTAACATGACTCTTTCTTTGACCACTTAAATTTTTCTCTTTATCATTAGTTTTGAGCAATTTGATCATGATATGCATTGGTGTCACTTTCTTTATGTTTCTTGTCTTAAGGTTCATTGAGCTGTGCATTTATATTTTTCTTCAAATTTGGATTTTTTTTTTTTTTTTTAGACAGGATCCACTCTATCACCTGGGCTAGAGCGTAGTGTCACCATCATAGCTCACTGCAACCTCCAACTCCTGGGCTCAAGCAGTCCTCCTGCTTGAACCTCCTGAGTAATGGGGACTGCAGACATGTACCACCATGACTAGATAATTGTTTTATTTTTTGTGGCAGCAGAGTCTTGCTATTGCCAGGCTGGCAAATTTGGGCATTTAGGGGCCACTATTTCTTAAATATCCTCTGCCACTCCTTTCTCCCAATTTCTGCTTACATGTATTGTATACTAGCCTGCTTGACATTGTCCCACTGCTAATTGATGCTGGTTTTATTTATTTATGAGACAGAGTTTTACTTTGTTGCCCTCAGTAGAGTGCTAAGACATCACAGCTCACAGTAACCTCAAACTCTTGGGCTCAAGCGATTCTCTTGCCTCAGCTTCCCAAGTAGCTGGGACTACAGGCTCCTGCCACCATGCCTGGCTAGTTTTTCTACCTTTAGGAGAGATGGGGTCTCACCCTTGCTCAGATTGGTTGGTCTCAAACTCCTGAGCTCAGGCAATCCACTTACCTCAGCCTCCCAGAGTGCTGGGATTATAGGCGTGAGCCACCATGCCCAATTTGTTTTCTTTTTTCTTTCTTTCTTTCTTTCTTTCTTTTTTTTTTTTTTTTTTTTTTTTTTGTTACTTACTTTGTTGCCCTCGGTAGAGTGCTGTGGCATTACAGCTCACAGCAACCTCCAGCTCTTGGACTTAGGCGAGTCTCTTGCCTCAGCCTCCCGATTATAGCTGCCCACCACAACACCCGGCTATTTTGTTGTTGTTGTTGTTGTAGTTACAGTTTGGCCAGGGCCAGGTTAGAACCTGCCACCCTCGGTATATGGGGCCGGCGCCCTACTCACTGAGCCACAGGCGCTGCCCTTGTTTTCATTTTTTAAAAATTATTTTTCTCTCTGTGTTTCATTTTTGATACTTTCTATTGCTAGAAATTGTGTTCAAGTTCGCCTATCTTTTCTTAGGCAGTGTCTAATCTGCTGTTTATCCTGTGAGGGATATTTTTCTTCTCAGATATTATAATTTTCATTTGTAGAGGCTTGATACAGGTCTTTTTAATATGTGCTCTATGTTTCTATTTGATTTGGGGGACATTCAAAGTACAATTATAATGTTTGTTTGAATGTTTTGTCTGCTGAGTCCAACATCCGTGTCAGTTCTGGGTGTTTCAATCAGTTGACAACCCCCCAGCTGTTATGGATCGTATTTCCCTGCAGCTTTTCATGCCTGGCAACCTGTGATTGCATACCAGACATTGGGATTCATGCTTGTTGAATGCTGAAAACTTCTGTAGTCCTGTAATTATTCTTTAGCTTGGCAGGGATACACACTTATGTTCCTTAGAAACAATTTGATCCTTTGGGGTATTGTTTTTGAGATTGGTTGGATGAGATCAGAGAGCCACATGTAGTCTAGGTCACAGCTATTCCCAGTACTGAGGCAAGATCTGTCAGAGTGTTCTACTCAGCGCCCCGTTAGTGTGAGACTTGCCAGTCTGGTTGGTAGAAGCAGGACTATTTCTAGTTTTCGGTAAGTACCGGGCACTATTCCCTCTGGTCCTCTCACATGATACCCTTGCCTTAGATAGTTTCCACACTTACGGGGGTGAATACTCAGAGGAAACTCCACAGAGCTCTGGAGTTCTCTCTGCAGCTGTCTTCTCTGCAGTGCCAGGTACAGCACTCCACCCAGGGCAACAGCTTGAGACTTAGTCTCTAAAAAAAAAAAAAAAAAAAAAAAAAGGAAAGAAAGAAATAGTTATTCTAAGTTTCTTTTTTTTTTTTTTAATTTAAGGATTTATTTTTTCAATTTAATCTACATGTCTGTCTTTTTTTCTTTTTTCTTTCTTTTTTTTGGCCAGGGCTGGGTTTGAACCTACCACCTCCGGCATAGGGGGCTGGCGCCCTACTCCTTTGAGCCACAGGTGCTGCCCCTCTTTTTTTTTTTTTTAATTGAGTATTCTGTTGCTTGGCTATTCTAGTTTATTGAACCAGACCTGGTTCGTTGATACTTGGGTTGTTCTAAAGCTCTGGCTGTTAAAACAGTGCTCAGTGAACAACTTGATTCCTCTGCAAGTTTAGGGGTGGAGAGGGTATGGTTGCCAAAAGTGAGATTGCTGGGTCAATGGGTCATTATGTCTGTGCTGGCAGAGACAGCTAGATTCTCCTCCACAGATACTTTCCTTCTGGTATTCTCACCAGCAGGGCGCAAAAACACAAGTTTCTTCACACCTAAGCCAACAGAGTATGTTGTTAATCCTTTGAAGTTTTATCAGTTTGATAGATGAAAATTTTATCTGAGTAAGGTGAGCATCCTTTTAAATGTTTAAAAGCCTTTTGGTTTTGTTCTTGGTCTCTATAAACTATTCTTGTATTACTCATTTTTCTTTCAGGTATGTTTCTCTAAGAAATAGCTTATACGTGGGATTATATATGTGTGTGTATGTGGTGGGTATTCATCTTGTTACCCTGTATTTTTTTAGAAGTGGGAAAATTTGGGAGTGGCCATTACCATGCTCTTTACAGAAATGGAACCTGTTAGATATTAATTTTTGCTTACACAAGTTATAGTAATTTGAGGCTTTAAGTTGGAGAGCCTACCAGTTAAAGTTCTAAATTTGGAACATCACATTTGTTTCGCAGTAATCACTGTTTGTAAAATGAATGCTCTGGTTATCATATTTTCAGTTCTCAGGAAGAACCAAGACAAAAGCAGTATGAAATCTTTAGATACAGTAGGGACAAGGGAGAGGTGATTGTACCCAACTTTATCACCTTTTGCCAGGTTTCTCGTGTTTTTTTATGTTGTATTTATTTGAATGGTTGCTTTGGACATTTTGTGTTTTGGGGCAAACGTGTTCGCAATAAAGATGGAGATGAAAGTGTTGAAAGATAACTATTGCTTGGGGGTCACAAATATAGGGCTATGGAAAAAACTCCTTTATCTTAAAGCCCAGCTCTACTGACCCTTCCCTTTCTTCAATGTCTGTTAAAATACAGAGGCATGAGAACATTTTGCTGTTGGGGATTGTTTACTATTGAATTTCATTGTAACCAAATTGATAACATGTTGTTACTTAACTCCATCCTAGATAAGGCTTTGTTATAGCGAGTACTGCTTTACAGTGTAGTTCACAGCAGGAGTTTCTTTTCTTTTCTTTTTTTTTTTTTGAGACATAGCCTCAAGCGGTAGCCCTTAGTAGAGTGCTATGGCATCACAGCTCACAGCAACCTCCAACTCCTGGGCTCAAGTGATTTCTCCTGCCTCCACCTCCCAAGTAGCTGGGACTACAGGCGTCCTCCACCACGCCCAGCCATCACTGTTGTTTGGTGGGCTCGGGCTGGATTCGAACCTGCCAGCTCAGGTGTATGTGGCTGGCGCCTTAGCCATTTGAGCCACAGGTGCCGAGCCTACAGCAGAAGTTTCTAATTCTCTATTGTGAAAGGCAATTCTGTGTTAGGTAAAACAAGTTATCTAAGAACAGACTAGAAACAGGAATTCCAAAATACTCATTGAAATCATCTTATGGTACAACTACCATGATAAATAAAGATATTTATAGAATTTTCAAATTCTATAAATTTTCTATAAAAATTTCTATAAAAATTCTATTTTATAGAATTCTGTAAAATTCTATAAATTCAAATTTTCAAATTCTTACTCTGTTGCCCTGACTAGAGTGCCTAGGCGTCAGCCTAGATCACAGCAACCTCAAACCTGGGTTCAAGGTATCCTCTTGCCTCAGCCTTCCAAGTAGCAGGGACTACAGGCTCCTTCCACAACACCTGGCTATTTTTCTAAGTTTATTAGAGACAGGGCTGGTCTTGAACTCCTGAGCTCAAGCAGTCCTTCCACCTAGGCTTCCCAAAGTACTAGGATTACAGGCACGAGTTACTGTGCATGGCCTTAGAAGTTGACTTTTTGTTACTTTTATTTATACTCCATTTTCTGTTATCAAATTTTTCTCTGCCAATGGCTCAGGGGCAGGGTCTCACTTTGTTGACAGAGCATAAGGGCTGTGTCATGATCATTGCTTGCTACAGCATCAATCGCCTGAGTTCAAGGGATCCTTCTGCCTCAGCCTCCTAAGTATCTAGGACTGCAGATGTGCCCCACTGTGCCCAGCTATATTTTTCTATTTTTTGTAGAGATAGGGGTCTCGCTTGTTGCCTAGGCTGGTGTCAAACTCTTGACCTCAAAAGATCTTCCTCCCTCAGCCCCCAAAAGTGCTAGGATTACACATGTGAGCCACTGTGCCCAGCCTCTCTTACCATTATAATGATAATAAAAATTGATAGGTATGAGTCCAGTAACAGAGGAGCTCTAGAGTCTGCTTTGGAATATCCTATTTCCCTCTTACCTCAGAGCCAGTGATATGAAGCTAGAGCAGAACAGTCTAAGAATGATGATATTGACCCATCTTTCTGGAACTGATTTGTAGATGTCATAAAACAAGATTATCATAAATTGAGTCTCTGCATTACCACTTTGGATTATAATTTTAATTTTTAGAAGGATTTTTATTGAGCTATAAACTGATTTATTTCAGGCCTTATGGTCAGCTGCTGTGTTCCAGTGCATTATCTGAAGGGCAAATTGTTGCTGTTTAGAATGCACCAGTATTCTCACCATCCATTTGGTTCAGGGCTATACCTTGTCTCTTGTGCCAGATTTACACTTGTGGTCCAGAGCAGGAGTTAAGTATTATTCTAGTAAATGGATCAGTAGTTTTTCAAAATGACCAGATATTATGGTTATTAGTTATATATAACTAGAGTTATGGTTGCCAGAATTGGTTATTTACAAATAAAAATAGTGGTGAAGTAAACAGATCTAGTGACATAAACCTAGATTCAAGATTAGGTTCTGCTTGCCAGCCGTGTGACTTTGATCAACTTAGTTGACAACTCTCTAACGCAGTTTTCTCACCTGTTAAAGCAGTGGCTAATGCCGCGACCCTTTAAACAGTTCCTCTTCTTGTGATGACCCCCAACCATAAAATTATTTTTGTTGCTACTTCATAACTGTAATTTTGCTACTGCTATGAATCATAATGTAAATATCTGATATGCAGGATGTATTTAGGCGACCCCTGGGAAAGGGTCCTTTGACCCCCCAAAAAAGGGTCATGACCCGCAGGTTGAGAATCCCTGTGTTAAAGGGTACAGTAACATCATAGAGTTGACAATTACTGGGATAATGCACCTAACCTAGTACCTGGTGCACAGGAAGCTATAATATGTATTTCAGGGCTTAACTGGAGACTTGTTAAATATGTTTTTTGGGGTTTTTTGGGGGTTTTTTGAGACTAGAGTTTCACTGTGTTGCCCTTGGTAGAGTGCCATAGAGTCACAGCTCACAGCATCCTGAAATTCTTGGGCTTAACCGATTCTCTTGCCACAGCCTCCCAAGTAGCTGGGACTACAAGTGCCCACCACAACACCCGGTTATTTGTTGTTGTTGTTATTGTTGTTGTTGTTATTGTTATATTTGTCATTGTTGTTTAGCAGGCCCAGGCCAGATGCAAACTTGCCAGCCCTGGTGTATGTGGCCAGTGCCCTAACCACTGAGCTATGGGCACCAAGCCTAAATACATTGTATTTCACTGAATCTAAGAATCCAATAATTATACAACCATACCATTATATTATGCACTACTAATAAGAAATTATGATGAACATACTAATTTTAATTTATATTTTAAAATGTGAAGAAAAGCAAAACTACTTTGAGATACCATTTAACTCTAGTAAGATTAGCCCATATCACAAAATCCCAAGACCAGAGATGTTGGTGTGGATGTGGAGAAAAGGGAACACTTCTACACTGCTGGTGGGAATGCAAATTAATACATTCCTATAGGTATATACCCAGAAGACCAAAAATCACTTTATAACAAAGATATTTATACCAGAATGTTTATTGTAGCCCAATTCATAATTGCTAAGTCATGGGAAAAGCTCAAGTGCAATTGAGCCACCAATTGATTAATAAATTGTGGTACATGTACACCATGGAATATTATACAGCCTTAAAGAAAGATGGAGACTTTATCTCTTTCATGTTTACGTGGATGGAGCTGGAACCTATTCTTGTTAGTAAAGTATCTCAAGAATGGAAGAAAAAGTATCCAATGTACTCAGCCCTACTATGAAACTAATTTATGGCTTTCACATGAAAGCTATAACCCAGTTATAACCCAAGAATATGGGGAAGGGGGA